>PVHP010035824.1:0-18289 GCA_004024765.1 Zapus hudsonius
AAAAAAAAAAAAGCACAGGAAAGAAAAAATCCTCTTCAATTAGATATCATTCATTTATTTTATTTGTATTTATTTGCACTTGTGTGTGTGAGTGTGCACCAGCACACCAGAGTCTCTTGCCATTACAAACAATTGCCAGATCCACACACCAGTTTTTAAGTCTGGCTTACGTGGGGGCTGGGAATCAAGCCCTAGCCAGCAGACTTGGTAAGCAAGAGTCTTTAACTACTGAGCCATCTTCCCAGCCCCAGTGCCATCCATTTCAATAGAGTTTACAACTAGCTGAATCA
The DNA here is from genome assembly GCA_004024765.1 of Zapus hudsonius. Lineage (NCBI taxonomy): Eukaryota > Metazoa > Chordata > Mammalia > Rodentia > Dipodidae > Zapus > Zapus hudsonius. The sequence continues at coordinate 291 of PVHP010035824.1, forward strand.
CTAATGCAATAAGACCCAATTTCAATTTTCCTTCTTCAGTGAGAATTCTACTAAGCAATGGTCTCTAGTTATGAATGCAACTGTTACTCTAAGTAATCTCTCCATCGGCCCACTGAAGTTCTCTACCTGGGTTCAAATTACCTTCTAAGGTTTCCCACTTAATAACCCAGTTATATTTTCCAATATTGCTCAGCAAAACATTTCTTCTAGCAGTCTGGGTTCCCATGTATACTATTCTCATTTTATTATCTTTAATCACACAATGTTCTTTTCTAGAAGGATTCTCATTTAAAAAAATAAAACTAGCCGGGCGTGGTGGCGCATGCCTTTAATCCCAGCACTCGGGAGGCAGAGGTAGGAGGATCACCATGAGTTCAAGGCCACCCTGAGACTACAGAGTGAATTCCAGGTCAGCCTGGGCTATAGTGAGACCCTACCTCGAAAAACAGACATGCCATGATTGCACTAGTGGGTACATCATGCCCTACTGCAGGCTGAGACTGCTTATGACTTCTCTCCCTCAGCAGGCTACACAACACTTTCCTGCACTGTGACGTTAGTCAGCAGGGAGCTTGATTTCTCAGTGCTCTGAAGTATGTGGTGCATTTAGTTATAGGCTCTCACCATCTAGTTCTAGTGGGCAACCAGTAGCCTTGGCAATAGACTATTGTTTTTTTGGGGGGCATCCCTGACCAACAACTCGCTGTTAGATATCCCATACCTGCCATTGGTATTTTTCTATAAAAACCTATGGCTTCTAGACACAGCATTACCCACCCCTACAGAGAACTTCTGCCAAAACTCATATATATATTAGCTAAGAAGTAGGTTTCCATATGACTTATTTATAACTCCTTTAGTTTTTATTAACCCTCCTTCCACCTCTTCTCTCCTCCATCCCCTCCTGGGCTCAAGGAATACTAGAGATATAAACCACTATGTCTAGTTTCATGCAGGTATTGAAAAGCCCACTTCAGAGCTGGAAAGATGGCTCAGGGTGAAAGGTGCTTGCTTGCAGTTTATTATTGGTCCAGGTTCAATTCCCAAGTCATCCACATAAGCTGAATGCAAAATGTGGCTCAAACTTCTAGTATTCATTTGCAGCCGTAAGAAGTCCTGGTACGCATGTGCGCGCGCGCGCGCGCGTGCGCGCGCGCGCGCACACACACACACACACACACACACACACACACACACACACACACGAGCACATGCCAATAAATTATATATATATTTGTTTGATTTTCGAGGTAGGGTCTCCCTCTAGCCCAGGTTGACATGGAATTCACTATGTAGAAGTCATGGCAATCCTCCTATCTCTGCCTCCTGAGTGCTGGGACTAAAGGCATGCACCACCACACCTGGTTCTAAATATTTTTTAAAAATATTTTATTTATTCATTTTCAGGCAGAGAAATACAGAGAGAGAAAGAGAGAGAGAGAGAGAGAGAGAGAGAGAGAGAGAGAGAGAGCGCACCAGAGCCACCACCTTGTGGGTCTGGCTTATGTGGGTCCTGGGAAATGAACCTGGGGCCTTAGGCACTGGAGGCAAGTGCCTTAACCGCTGAGCCATCTCACCAGCCCACTCTAAATATTTTTTTTTAATATTTATTTGCGGCCTTTAATCCCAGTACTTGGGAGGCAGAGGTAGGAGGATTGCCGTGAGTTCAAGGCCACCCTGAGACTACATAGTGAATTCCAGGTCAGCCTGGACTAGAGCGAGACCCTTCCTCGAAAAACCTATATATATATATATATATATATATATATATATATATATATATATATATATCTGCAAGCAGACATATACAAAGAAAGAGGGAGAGAATGGGTACGCCAAGGCCGCTTGCCACTGCAAACAACTTCAGATGTATGCGCCCCTTTGTGCATCTGGCTTTATGTGGGTACTGGGGAATCAAACCTGGATCATTAGGCTTTGAAGGCAAGCACCTTAACTGCTGAGCCATCTCTCTAGCCCAATAAATAATTTTTTTAAAAAAGTTCACTTGAACCACCAGGCATGGTAACTCATATTTGTAATTCCAACACCTGGAAATTGAAGCAGAAGGATTGCAAATTTGATCCTTCCTTCATTCTTAGCTGTGTGGTGATTGACAAGCATGGGTCATATTTCTCCGCTCTGATAGTTGTGGACCAGTATCATGGTTATTTCCTTAGCCTGTGTTGGGAAATTTCTCCAAAGGTTTGTCTCTGGCATTCAGTGCTGTTGACCATAGCTACATCCTTGAAGCCCAACATAACAACCTCTGTAACTTTTAACGAGCAGCTACTACATGATGGTGTTGATCTAGCATTTTATTTCAGAGTCAAAGTTAAAGGCAAACTAGTTTTTAATACTTTTTCAATCCTTGAGCCAATTAAACTTACTGAACCTCTATTAGTCAGGGATAATTGGACACTTCCTGGCTTACATCATAAGACGATTTATCTTCATAGCATATAATAAAAAATACATTGAAAGTCCCAACAAAAGGCAATATTCTAAAAAATAAGCACAATGCCATTTTATTTATTTGTATAACTCTTTTATAGTTGGGAAAGCAAACATAGAGTTGCCTTATCACAGAAACTCTAAAAGGCATGATAAACTATAAATCATGGCTATGAAGTGACTGAATAGTTTTGAAATACGAATTTCAAAAGCCCCTTCTTCCAGTTATGAATATCTTTTGTTTTAAATATATCTTAATATTTTCATTTATTTGCAAGCAGAGAAAGAAAAGAGACAGAATAGAGAATGGGTGTTCCAGGGCCTCCAGCTGATGCAAACAAATTCCAGATACATGTGCCACTTTGTGCATCTGGCTTTATGTGAGTACTGGGGGAATCCAACCCTGGTTGTTAGGCTTTGCAGGCAAGCGCCTTAACCTCTGAGCCCCAGTTATGAATATCTTAACCAGTCAATTTGTAAGCCTATTTTAACCTCAAAACCTTCAACAGTTTAAGGCGTTTCTGAATTCATTTCAGAAAATGTATTCATAATCCTTAAGTGTTTTTCCTGGGAGCAAAGAATTGCTTTCCTTATGTAATGTAGCTTCATAAGGCCACTCAGTACAATAGGAGCAATTCTTTGTTCTTGGGAAGGGGTTTGATATGTTAATTCACAGTGTTAAATAGAAAAACAACAGAAAAGCTTGGCATTGTGCTGCATACCTTTAATCCCAGCACTCGGGAGGCAGAGGTAGGAGGATCACTGCGAGTTTGAGGCCACCAGGTCAGCCTGAGCTAGAGCCAGACCCTACCTCAAAAAATAAAATAAAATAAAATAAAATAAAATAAAAAAAGAAAGAAAGAAAGAAAAAAAGAAAGAAAGAAAGAAAGAAAGAAAGAAAGAAAGAAAGAAAGAAAGAAAGACAGAAAAAAGACAACAAAATTTAGTGCTAGGATTGTAGGCATGCAGCACCACACCGTGTTAGATACAATTTTAAGCATTAATACTTTGAAAACATTTTGCAGTATAACATATAGAAAAGGTACATACATAGTAAATGTACAGCTTGAAGTTTTACAAACAAAACTCTCCTATTGGCAGTACCCAGATTAAACACACATACACACACACACACACACACACACACACACACACACACACACACAGTATTGTTTCTTTGATTTTTGGTTTTATGAGATAGGGATCTCCCTTTGTATCCCAGGCTGGCCTCAAACTCATGACAATCCTGGTTTAGTCTCCCAAGTGTGAGTCGCCATGTTTAGTTAAACTGTTTGCCTGGTGGGTTTTGTTTATTTTTTCCAGGTAGGGTCTCACTCTAGCCCAGGCTGACCTGGAATTCACTCTGTAGTCTCAGGCTGGCCTCGAGTTCACATAGATCCTCCTACCTCTGCCTCCTGAGTGTTGGTTGGGATTAAAGGTGTGTGCCACCATGGCCTGACCAGTTAAAATTTTTTTCTTTCGTTAAGGCAATTTTTCATTCTAGTTCAGCTAGCTTGAAATTGTTTTAGTTCATCTTGAATTCACAGCGATCCTCTTACTTCAGTCTCCTGTGTGCATGTGTTAAAGGCATGAGGTTTTTGTTTTTTTTTTTTTAGCTAGAGTCTCACTCTATCTAGTTCAGACTGACCTAGAACTCTGTATTCCAAGTTGGCCTCAAACTCATGTTGATTTTCCTACCTCAGCCTCTGAGTGCTGGGATTAAAGACACAGATATAACTAAGAATTATTTTTAATATTTTATTTATTTGCAAGCAGAGAAAGAGAATGAGCAGGCCAGGGTCTCCTGCCACTACAAATAAACTCCAGGTGCATGTGTCATTTTTGTGCATCTGGCTTTACATTGTTATTAGGGAATTGAACCTAGGCCATTAGGCTTTGCAGGAAAGCACCTTTTTTTTTTTAAACAAAAGAGCTTCTTTTCTTTTTTTAATATTTTATTTATTCATTTCAAGCAGAGAGAGAGAGAGAGAGAGAGAGAGAGAGAGAGAGAGAGAGAGCACACCAGGGCCATCACCTTGTGGGTCTGGCTTAATTTAACCCAGGGCCTTGGGCACTGGAGGCAAGTGCCTTAACCGCTGAGCCATCTCTCCAGCCCATGACTAAGAATTTTGAGAAGGAAAAATTATCCTGGACTACTGGGTAGGATCATTCCCAAGTCTTTCTAAGTGAAAGGAGGCAGGAAAGTCAGCAACAAGAAAAGCAGCGGTCAAGAGGCTCCAAGCCAAAGGCTGTGGGGATTCTCCACAGAGAAAGAAAGTAAGGAAACCTGTCTCCAGAATCCTGCAAATGGCAGTGAACCCTAACAGGTTGACTTAGTCCCTGAAGCCCTTTCTGAGCTGCTGGACCTCCGAAAGTGCATGACAAGTTTGTGTTTAAGCTTACAGTACTTTTCTGGAAAGTAGTGCATCAGGAGGTTGTGTGCAGGTTCACTTATCTTATTACCTATTTAATAGCTTCATGTGGCTAACTCACAAGCATCCTGATTGTATCATATTTCAAATTAAAAATTTACTTCTTCCAGGCTGGAGAGATGGCTCAGCGGTTAAGGCATTTGCCTCTAGTGCCTAAGGCCCTGGGTTCAATTCCCCAGTACCCATATAAGCCAGACCTACAAGGTGGTGACCCTGGTGTGCTCGCTCTCTCTCTCTCTCTCTCTCTCTCTCTCTCTCTCCCCCTCTCTCTGCTTGAAAATGAAAAAATAAAATATTTTTTAAAAATTTACTTTTTCCTTCCCAAACCTGTTTATTCATTTCCCTAGCCTTAATCATCTTAGTAAATGGCACTAACACCCACCTAATAGCTAATCATAGAAACTCATTCTTTTGTTTGTTTGTTTGTTTTTCGAGGTAGGGTCTCGCTCTAGTCCAGGCTGACCTGGAACTCACTCTGCAGTCTTAGGCTGGCCTTGAACTCAAGGCGATCCTCCTACCTCTGCCTCCCGGTGCTGGGATTAAAGGCGTGCGGCGCCACCACGCCCGGCTGAGACTCAGGAATTTGAAAAAATAAAATGTTAAAACTCTTCATCTAAGGCAGGCATGGTGGTCCAGGCCTTTAATCCGAGTGAGTTCCAGGTCAGACCCTACCTCGGAAAAAGAGAACCAGAGAGCTCTTCATTCGAGCCCCTTGATTCCTTGATTCGCGCGCTTGATTCCTGAGGCCCAGCGCACGGGCTGCACGAGCCTGTAACCCCAGCACCGGGAGGACTCTGGGCTCCAGGTGAGACCCTTCCTCAAAAAAAACCCACAAAGATCCCCCAAAGCCGGGCGTGGTGGCGCACTCGGGAGACCCAGGTAGGAGGATCGCCGTGAGCCCCAGGCCACCCGGAGACGCCATGGTGAATTCCAGGTCAGCCTGGACTAGAGCGAGGCCCTAGCCCGAAAAACCAAAAGAAACCAAACGAGCTCCTCGGGAGCCGCCCCTCGAGCGGGCGGACTCTCGGGCCCCGGGCCCGGCGGAAGCGCGCCCGGCCGCCACGACAACGGAAGGCTCGGCCGCGCGCATCCGGCCTCCAGCGCCCGCCGCCGTCCGGCCCGGAAGCCCGCGCTGTCGTCACGGCCTTCGGCGGCTCGGCGGGAGGCGGCGGCGCGGGCGGCCGGCCTGTCCCCGGCTGCCGTCGCGAGCGGCGCGGGCTCCGGCCTCCGGTGAGACCCCCGGGGTCCCCGCGCGGGGAGGGGAGCTGGGGCGTCGGGCGGGGCCGATGGTCCACCGGGGGTCCCAGGCTCCTGGGCAGTGGGCTCCGCCCCGGGCACCCTGAGCTGTCAGCGCCCTGCAGGGGCCCCGCCGCGCCGGGTGAGGCGGGCCACGCTCTGGGATCTGGGGTTCCCGGCTCCAGAACACTGGACAGCCCTGCTGTGCTTTGGGGTGACGTCTGCCTGCATAGAAGGAAATGTGTGTCTTGTCCTCTTCCAGGAAGGTTTGCATTCGTCGGTGTTTTTGGAATGAGCACAAGGCTAGCTTTAGGGCGTGGGGCAGTGACCTGAATGCAGAAGGGTCATCCAGACTTCGGTTTGATTTTTTTTTTCATCCTGCCAGGTATTAACTATTTAACTGTGATTAGGACAAGTCAGTTATTTTCTGTGTCCCTGTCTGTAAAATGAATGAGAGAGGTGGGAGGAAGAAGTGAGCTGGAGCTTATGATGCTGTTCCCGTTACTACTATTTCTTCTGCACCCCAGGCTTGTGCAGGTGTCCATTATTTTAAGTTAACCACCTAAAAGACTTACCAAGCACTCTTCTCACAACCGAGTGGTACCATTAACTATTATGCAAAGGGACAAAGACGTTTGGAAGTATTTGTAACTGGTAGTGTTGAGCTGAAAGTGGCCAGAGATTGCTAGTGAGTTCAAGATGAAGGCAAGTTTTTCTGGATGCCAAGTGTCTATGACCCTGTCTACAGTTATGAAATGAATGCAGATATCCACCATTCCTCCTGGTAACTTGTAGTCTTGAGGCATTATAGACAACATCCCTGTTCATCTGTTTAATTTCTTTTCTTCTTTTTATTTTTATTATTTTTTGCAATGCTAGAAATCAAGCCCAGGGCCTCAGGTATGCTAGACAAGTTTTTATCATAGAGCTACATTCCCAGCTCTGTTTTTAATGGAATATTTCAAATATCCAGAGAAGATAAGCTTCAATATGATGCCCTCTACCAGATACCACAAGCTATCAGAAAGTAACATGTTGCCATGTTTCCTTCTGATCTTTGTGGTACAGCTGTTTTGTTTTTGCATGTGTGTAATGTGTGGTGTGTGCACATGTGTGTACCCATACTGACCTGTGGTGACTGGAAGAGAATATTAGGTATTCCCTTCTGCAAGTTCTTACTTGAACTGGAGTCTCTCACTGATCCTAGAGCTTGCCCCCCACCCCTCAGTCTAGACAGTTCTCTGGCCTCTGCTCCCTACAGGACTGGGGTTAGAGACATGCATGCTATACCCAGCTCTTCACATGTCCTGGGGATTGAATTCCATAGACCTCCTCCTGATCTCATGCTTGCACAGAAAGTGCTTTTAGTTGCTGAGCCATCTCTCCAGCCCAGCACATTGTTTTTGGAGACAACTGAAGCCCTTTCACCTCCCATTTTCCCTTCCCCAGAAGTAACTACTTTTCTGAGTTGAGTTGTACATTTCAGAACAATGTACAAAAATTATACTTTGTTGTAGCTAGCTCTTTAGAATTTGCTGTTTTTCATTAATGCTGTATTTGAGATTTTTCAATACATACTTAGTATCCTTTTCACAAAATGCTTGTGACAAATTATTTCAGATTTCGTAATTCTTTTTTTGGACTTTGGAATATTGGCTTACATTTATTTGGTGAGCCATCTCTCCAGCCCCCTTTCTTTTTTCTTTTTGGTTTTTCGAGGTAGGGCCTCACTGTAGCCCAGGCTGACCTGGAACTCACTATGTAGTCTCAGGGTGACCTCAAACTCAGTGATCCTCCTACCTCTGCCTCCCAAGTGCTGGGATTAAAGATGCCCAGTTTAACCCCCTTTCTTTAAAAAATATTTTTGTTTGCAAGCAGAGAGACAAGAGTGGAAGAGGACATCTTATCATTGCAAATGAACTCCTGACACATGCACCACTTTGTGTATCTAGGGGTACTGGGGAATCAAAACCTGGCTGTCAGACTTTGTAAGCAAGTATCTTAACCACTGAGCCACCTCTCTAGCCTCAACTTTTTTTCCTTTTATTTGTGTATGCATGTGTGTAACTGTGGTGTGTGTGCCCTTGTGGCATCTCAACACTCGCCTGTGGCAGGGTTGCTCACTGGTGGTGGCCAGAGTGGAATGTTGGGTGTCCACTCCATTGCTCTTCCACTTGATCTTGTTTTTGTGCTGGAGTCTCTTTCACTGCTTCCTAATTTGAGGGGCTCTGAAGATTCTCAGGTATCTGCTCCCCTGGTGTTATAGGCACATGTGGCCACACTTAGCTGTTTACTTGAGATCTGGAGATTTGAACTCTGGCAATTTCAGGCCCCTCAGGTCCTCATGTTTACATAGGACATGCGCTTATCCACTGAACCATCTCTCCAGCCTCATGCCCAGCTTTATACTGTGTGTGTGTGTGTGTGTGTGTGTGTGTGTGTGTGTGTGTGTGTGTGTGTGTGTGTGTAGGGTCTCTTACTCTAATCCAAGCAGACTTGGAATTCATTCTGTCGTCCCAGGCTGACCTCAAATTTATGGCAATTCTCCTACCTCTGCCTCCTGAGTCCTGAGATTCCCATTCCTATTTTCTCAACCTCCATCATATCCACTCCCCCTCTCAGTCTCTATTTTGTTTCAATGTCATCATCTTTTCCTCCTAGTATGAAGGTCTTGTGTAGGTAGTCTCATGCACTGTGAATATCAAGGCCATTTGTGCCTGGAAGATTCTAAGAGCCAAAGGAAGGGTAGGACTGCTTACAATGCAGTCTTTCTTCCACCTCTTCCAAAATGAACCCTGAGCCTTGGAAGGTGTGATAGAGATGTCTCAGAGCTGAACACTCCACTGTCACTTCTCAGTACTAAAGTGCCTTTTGGGTCATCCTGGTGATCCTGGTGGTCACTGCCATCTGGAAAGAGAAGTTTCTCTAGCCAATAGTGAGAGTAGCATTAATATATGGGAATATACATTAAAAATGCTGATAAGGCAGTTTGGTGGGCATAATACATGCATTTAGCCAGACATTAGCAGGTGTTACTCCCCTCTAGGGCTCATGACCTCCCCTACCATAGGCTTTCTACTAGGTCTTCAGTACCAGGCATGTATTTCTTCCCATGGAGCAGGCCTCCAGTCCATTTAGAGAGCAGTTGGTTTCCCCCATAACATGTGCTGCTATTGCACCATTTGGCACATTTGGCCTGGCTGGCCAATCTAAGCAGTTTTTTGTTTTTTTTTTTAAAGTCTTTGGTTTCTGGTGCTTCTATTTGGGAGCAAAATGGCTGAGGTCTATTATGTAGTCAGGTGTCACATTGTAAATTCCTAAAAGTTAGAAACTAGGTCTTTCAAAACTTTGCACATTTAGGTTTGATATTGCCACTGTGTTTAATTCAGAAACATAATTTAGAGTATTTAAAAAGTAAGGATGTTGTTGTGATTTGTAAAATGTTACTAATTGCATAATATAATGAATTAAGTATGCATGAATAGAAGGATACATAAGAAACCAAGCTCAGAATATTTGTAAGGCTGAGACAGAAGGATTGCTGTGAGTTTCAGGTCACTCTGAGTTATACAGTAAGGGCTAGGCCAGGTCAGGTTGGGAGGAGAGAGGGAAGGAGACTGGGAAGAGAAGGAAGGAGCCCAGGGAGAACCATATGACCGAGAAGCACAGGTGAGATGGCTCCATAGTGTCATCACTTTTCAATATGAAAATAAGAGAAAAAACCAGGCGTGGTGGTGCACGCCTTTAATCCCAGCACTTGAGAGGTAGGAGGATCACTGTGAGTTCGAGGCCAGCCTGGGCTAGATTTGAGAACCTAGCTCAAAAAAAAAAAAAGAAGAAGAAGAAGAAGAAGAAGATAAAAAGACATTTTGGGATTATTTCCTTTTGATATTTTTAAATTTCTTTCCTTAAAACAGCACACTTGTATTTTCCTAGCTTATTTACATAGCTGGCTTGGTCCGTTTAGCTGGAAGAGCACAGAAGCTGGTGAATGCTAACCAACCATGAATTCATGACCAACCATGAATAATTTGCTTTGTCTCACCTTGCAAATTAAATATCACCAACAATTTAGTCAGCTCATGTTTGATCAGTGAAAGAAGGAATATGAGAAATATGTATAAAAACACTTAAGACAACCATTTTTAGAAGAGTAGTTTGGTCTCTGTAATGATTAGGTACTTTGGACTCTTTGCTGAATGCTTATTTCATATTTTACAAGCACTTTACATTGAGTGGATTGGCTTTTAATGGAGATTGTGCTTTTAGAACGGGCTTCATGTATGGTCACAGAATTCTACCCTATGAGGTGCCAACAGCAGAGAGCTGCCGATGGAATATCCAGTGAGTGTTAAAGGGTGTGCTCTTGCATCAGTATCCTTACTCAAGCTCCCTGCATGCCTGTTCCAAGTTCTCTGTATTGATATATTTCCTGAAATCTATGTATTGAGATCAGAGTCCATGAGGAGAAACTTTACGTTGATGCAGAGAAGTTTAAAATGCTCCATTAAACAATTCCCTTCTTCCCTCCCTTCTTTCTTTGTATCTTTTTCCCCTTCACCCTCATATCTCACCATGTAGCTCAGGCTAGCAGTCAACTCAAGATCCTTGCTTGAAGCCTCCTGCCTCCACACCTGGCATGATGCAGAGAAGTTTAAAATGTTCTGTGGGGGCTGGAGAGATGGCTTAGTGGTTAAAGGCCCTTACTTGCAAAGCCTGGCAGCCTGGGTTCAAGTCCCCAGCAACCAAATAAAGACAGATGTACAAAGTGATGCATGTATCTGGAGTTTATGTGCAGTGGCAAGAAGCCCTGGTACACTCATTCTTTCTTGCTCTACCTGAAAATAAACAAAAATATTGAAATGTTATAAAAAAAAATCTCCTGTCCCAATTTTTCCTTAGTAGTGAATGAACAGCAGGTAGAGGATGGGTGAGCAGGAGTTAAACAAAAGCGTATTTGTGGGGCTGGAGAGATGGCTCAGGTGCTTGCCTGAAAAGCCTGATCAATTCCCCAGTACCCATGTAAAGCCATGCGTCTGGAGTTCGAGTGCACTGTCTAGAGACCTTGGCATGCCCATTCTCTCTCCTTCTCCTTCTCTCTCTCTCCTTCCAATTATATATATATATATATATATATATATATATATATATATATATAGAGAGAGAGAGAGAGAGAGAGAGAGAGTCTATTTGTATATACTAGGGTCATAGTGCTCACAGAAAGGTAACAACAAAGAGGGGAGATGGGATGAGGACCTGAGGTTTATGTGAAACCTTTCCAACAGAAGTGATAATCAGACTGAGTTTTGAAGCATGAGTCCAGACAAGAGGGAAAGGAAGTTTTAGGTAGAGGTACTAGTATGTCTAAAGACAGGTTGGACTGTGGGCATTTTGGTATGGCAAGTGCCTTGACACACAGTTAATGTAATTGTAGATAGGGGAGATATGGTTAAAAATGGGTGAGGCTGGGAAGATGGCTCATTTGGTAAAGTACCTTAGTTGGGATACTGAGCTTCCATGCTAAAAACCATCCACTTGGTGGGAACCTGTAACCCAGCACTGGGGAGACAGAGACAGGAGGCTCCCCAAGGCATGTTGGCAGCTAGTCTAGCCAAATTGGCAAGCTCCAGGTTCAGTGAGAGACCCTGTCTCAAAAAAATAAGGTGGGGCTGGAGAGATGGCTCAGCGGTTAAGGCACTTGCCTCCAGTGCCTAAGGCCCTGGGTTCAATTCTCCAGTACCCACATAAGCCAGACCCACAAGGTGGTGGCTCTGGTTTTCTCTCTCTCTCTCTCTCTCTCTCTCTCTCTCTCTGCTTGAAAATGAATAAATAAAAAATATTTTAAAAAAATAAGGTGGAGAGTGATTGGGGAAGAGACCTAATGTCAGACTCTGGCATACACACACACACACACAAAATGGATGAGGTCCGTCTCGACTTTATCCTATAGTGCTGTGTTCTGTTTAACATCATAATCAGATCTGTGAACTTTGGAGGAATCACACAGAGTTTGATGGGGCTTAGGAGGTACCAGTGTGGGACAGAAAAAACTAATACATAACTGATGAGTTCAGTTTGGGACACCGACTTTAAGGTGCCTATGGGACATAAAGCAGAAGATGTCTGGTAGGCATTTGGAGTCCACAGTGCTGTAGGCTCTAGCACGTTGGTGCCAGTGAGGTCTTAAAGGTAGGGATTTTATCCTACTCATTCCCTTCGCCAGCACTCAACACATGCTTCATATTAAAGGGAGTACATCGTGTGTGGCAGAAACTGTGTTCATGAAAATGTCACTTAAACCTTTGGGAAGCACTTTCCCCTCTCTAGACCAGTTTCCTTTTCTATAAAATCAGGGAGTTAATTTTCTACATCAAATTATTCTATACCAAAATTTGTTAACAATCAGATATGTTGGGCTCAATTGTGAGGTACAGCAAGTAATTTTTAATTTTTGTAAGTACTTTTTTTTTCAGTTAGGATCTCGATCTAACCCAGGGCTGACCTAGAATTCTCAGGGTAGCCTCGAACTCAGTTACCCTCCTCCTACCTTTGCCTCCCATGTGCTGGGATTAAAGGCATGTGCCACCACGCCCAGTGAGAGTGGATTTTTATGTCATTTGCTAATTGCATTCCAGTGTGCTTAAGTAAGAGAAAGGGATAGAGTTATAGTCAGTGTGCTGGAATTTCATAATGACATACCAGGGAGACTGTCACACAGGCAGAGTGGGGGTGGAAAAAAAGATCACAAACCTCTCTGCTTAATGGTAGGACTTACAACTGAAAAGTTATGTTTTATATGTGTGCACGCACCATGACACTCATGAGGACGTCAGAGGACATGAGCTGTCTGTGCTCCACCTTCATTGAGACAGGGTCTCTTGCCACTGCAGACTGTGAACAAACTAAGAAGCTGGCCCATGAACTTTGGTTGTGGCTGGTTTTACACGGGTGCCCACATAAAGCTGGATGCTAGAGAACTAAACCCAGGCTAACAGCCTTTTTACAAAAAAGAGCCTGTAACTGCAGAGCCATCTACCCAGCTCCAAGTTTTTTTTTAAATTATTTACTTATTTATTTATTTGCAAACAGAGAAAGAGAGGACAGAGAATGAGCATGTCAGGGCCTCCAGCCACAGAAAACAAAATCCAGATGCATGCGCCACTTTGTGCATCTGGCTCTACATGGGTACCGGGAAATTGAACCTAGGTTGTTAGGCTCTGCAGGCAAGCACCTTAACTGCTGAGCCATCTCTCCAGCCTCCCTTCCCCCCTCCAAGTTTTGTTTTTAAATGTAGGGCTTCGTCTAATTATAAACAATAATTTTATTTTTTCAACTTTAGGAACTCTATTTTAAGAAACTCTCAAGTAAAAAAAAAACACATCATGGAGAAGGACAGCAATAACCGGAAGCTTCGCGTTTGTGTTGCTACTTGCAACCGTGCTGATTATTCAAAACTCGCCCCAATTATGTTTGGCATTAAGACGGAACCTGAGTTCTTTGAACTTGATGTGGTGGTACTTGGCTCTCACCTGATAGATGACTATGGGTAAGATGAACATGTGTTTTTACTCTTGTGTGTGTAGTATGTGTGTGTGGGGGGGTGTATGTGGAAGCCAGAGGAGAATGTTGGGTGTGCTCTATCGATCTGAACTTGGGGCTGTCATTATCATGAGCCCCAGCAATTCTGTCACTGCTCCTCAGGAGGGAATTACAAGCATATGTGGCCACACCTAGCTGTTTACTTGGATGATGGGGACTCAGACTCAGTCAGTCTCAGGTCTTCTCAGACCCTCAGGCTTGTAGGCAGGTGCTTTACTTGCTGAGCCATCTCCCCAGCCCATTTTCTTATTCTTCATTGCAGTATTATACTGGAGAGAACTGGGATTTTGTAGCCATATGGACTTGGTGTGAAATCTCAGCTCCACCAAGGTCTTTACATGACCTTGGAGAACTTGCTGAACTTTTCAGAGTCTGTTTCTCAATCATAAAACAGAGAAAGCCTATGCTGTTAAAGAATAGAAGTGTTATTTTACGACATGCATCACAGTGATGCTGCTTAGTAATCTTGATGAGTAAAGCTATAAGCAATATTACTATTACTAATACATAAATAGTATCTGACTATAATAATGATTCCATGTTGACATCTTTTTGGTGTTGGGGTTTGAACCCAGGGTGTCAGGTATGCTAAGCATGTACTCTGCCACTGAGCATCCCCCACTCTACTTAAGCTTATTTTGTGTGTTCTGGGGGCAATTCTTTAAAATTGATTTACTTGCCTGGTACGATGCTACATGCCTATAATCCTAGCACTCAGGAGACAGAGGCAAGAGGATTGCCTAGAGTTTAAGGCCAGCCTGGCTTACATAGTAAGTTTCAGGCCAGCCATGGCTATACATCAAGACCCTGTCTCAAACAAAACAAAATATAACTGGCTTATAGGTCAAGAGTATACAAAGTGGCATATATGGAATGAAGTTTATAAAAAATCTAATTATCTATGAGGTAAAGTAGAATGTTACATTGCCAAGACCTTGGGCTTTTTTATGTGTGTGACATTGGGTTTGTATTAATTATAGGATATATTTGAAAAGTGAAGGGCTATCTTTGAGAACAAAGGACATAAATCAGAAATGAATGTTCTCTTTGCTGTATGCAATAAAGTGGTATTTAGTGCACCCTGGTGGCATGAAAATGTTCATGCATTCTTCAAAGATTGTAAAAAACACATTACCATATATCAAAGAGATTTGTGTTAAACCGGGTGTGGTGGTGCATGCCTTTAATCCCAGCACTCAGGAGGCAGAGGTAGGAGGATTGCCATGAGTTCAAGGCCACCCTGAGACTATATAGTGAATTCTAGGTCAGCCTGAACTAGAGCAAGACCCTACCTCGAAACCCCCCTAAATTTTTAAAATTTATTTTCAAGCAGAGAGAAATAGTCAGAGAGAGAGAGAGAGAATGGGCACACTAGGGCTCAAACTCTAGATGCATGCACCCCTTTTGTGCATCTGGCTTTACATGGGTACTGGGGAATTGAACTTGGGCAAAACTTAGGTTTTGCAGGCAGGCACCTTAACCGCTAAGCTATCTCTCCAGCCCTCAGCTAAAATTTTAAAATACTTTAAAATTTATTTATTTATCTGTAAGCAGAGAGAGAGAGAAAGAGAGAGAGAGAGAGAGAGAAAGAGAGAGAGAGAGTCAGAGAGATAATGTGTGTGCCAGGGTCCCTGGCCTTGCCTCTTTTATGCATCTGGCTTTATGTGAGTACTGGGGATTAAATTTAGGTCCTTAGGTTTTGCATAAAATACTTTTTTTGAGAAAAATTCCATTTCTAATCACAGAGCAGCATCTGATTGATCCTCCCACAGCCACCCTTCATAAACTCTGGGAAAACATTTTTAAAAATTTGAGTCAGGTATGGTGGTACTTGCCTGCCATCCCACCTACTTACAGGGCTTAGACGAGAGGGTCTCAAGTTTAAGGCCAGCCTTGTCAATTTGAGAGCTTGTTTGGAGGTTCTAGCAAGGGAACGCAGACCAGTCCTCCTCTATTTGGGGAAGGTCGCCCTTTTCTGACCCAGCATGCAGCTTCAAGAAGGACACCCATGACATAGTGAGGAGACAGCTACCTAGCCAGCCTGATCAGAAAATCAACCCTTGGCAATCAGTGGGGTGACAGATGTCACATCTAGATGGTTCTCACATCCACAGCCTTGTCAACTTAGTGAGAACCTGACTAAAAATAAAAACAGGGCTGACGATATAGCATAATGCTTGCATAGCATGCAGGAGACCCTAGATTCAATCCCTAGTACTACCAAAAAAAAAAAAAAAAAAAAAAAAGAAAGAAAGAATAAAAACACAACTAAAAAAAGCTCAAGACATTTGGGGATTAAATACTGTACTCTGCAATAGTCATGGATCAAACTATAAATCATAAAAGAAATTAGAAATTATTCTGTGGTGGTGCACGCCTTTAATCCCAGCACTCGGGAAGCAGAGGTAGGAGGATTGCTGTGAGTTCAAGGCCACCATGAGACTACAGAGTGAATTCCAGGTCAGCCTGGACTAAAGGGAGACCCGACCTCAAAAAGCCAAAAAGAAAAAAAAATTATTTTTAACACAATAATAAATATTACAGTATTTTAAAATTTGTGGATTAGAGGCTGGAGAGATGTTTCAGCAGTTAAGGTGCTTGCCTGCAAAGCCTTACGACCTGGGTTCAATTCCCTAGTACCCACATAAAGCCAGATGTGCAGGGTGGTTCATGTGTCTGAAGTTAGTCCATTTGCAGTGGCTGGAGGCCCTGATGTGCCCATTCTCTCTCTCAATAAAAAAAAAAAAAATTGTGGAATATGCTAGAGCAGTGCACAGGGAGAAATTTAGACCTTTAAATACTTATATTAAAAAAAAACAAAAAACAGGGCCAAGCAATCCCAGCAGTTGGGAGGCAGAGGTAGAAAAATCTCTGCGAGTTTGAGACCATCCTGAGACTATATAGTAAAGTCCAGGTCAGCCTGAGCTAGATAGAGCTAGATCCCACCTTGAAAAACAAAAACAATAACAAAAAGTTTAGAGCTGGAGAGATTGCTCAGTGGTTAAAGGTACTTGCTTGCAAAGTTTAATGGCTCGGGTCAGTTTTCCAGTAACCATGGAAAGCCAAATGAACAAAATGGTGCATGCATCTGGAGTTCTTATAGTGACAAGAGGCTCTGGTATGCCCATTCCCCCTTATATGCTTTCTATTTTTGCTTGCCAAAAAATTTAAAAAAATTTTTTCAAAAGTTTAAAATCAATGATGAATGTAAGAGTCAGTGATTGTTTTTACTTTAATAAACAAGAAAAAGATGAGAAAATTAAACCCAAAATAAGTAGAAGAAAACCAAGAGTGGACATCAATAGAATGTAAAAATAGGTAAAAGAAAATGAGCCAGGGTGCATGCCTTTAATCTCAGCATTTGGGAGTCAGAGGTAAAAGTGTCCTGAGTTGGAGACCAGCCTGGGACCAGATTCCTGGTCAGCATGGGCTAGAGTGAGACCCTACTCCACACCCCAACCCCCAAAAAAGAAAGAAAATGAGTTCCAAAATTAATTTTTGATATATTAATAAAAACTATAAGCATCTAGCAATATACAAAGACAAAAGACAACAAAGAAATTAATAAACTATGAATAACAATGAGGATGCCACTACAGACATTAAAAGGATAAGGGGAACTAAAATGTCAGAAAATTCAACATTTTAGAGGAAATGGACAAATTCTTTGAAAAAAGCACAGCTGTAACATTGCATGTCCCCTTTCATTCTGTACAAGCTATATTTTCATTCCTAACACTCATTCTTGGATTAATGGTACTATACAGAGAGAATTCAGAAGGAAATTTCTATCATTTAGAAATTTGTAGTATAGTCTTGGAGTCTCTGGATCCTGCAGGGAACAGGATCAGAAGGCTCTGGGCAAGGCCATGTTGGCCATAAGCAGGGTCTCCAGAACCAAAGGGAGCATATAGCTCTTCTTAAAATTGAAAGTGTTATCCCAGCACCAGCCTTCTCCAGCCTGTGGTTCCTGCCATTTAGGACTAAAGGAGCCAGAAGTGGTAGAAATCTGTCCACATGACCCAAATCACAGGGTTTCTACCAGCAGGCTACAGTATCACTTGGCATCACGTAAAAAGATTGCTAAGAAGATGGCTAACTGCAAGTATAATGCTTGTCACGTGGTCTCAATCAAAATGCTCGAGGAACATAAGGCTACCTGTGCCAACCGGACTGCTCGAGACAATGAGCCACTTAACCTTCCCAAGGTTACCCATCCAAGTTTGGAGTCAAATGAAAAATCTTCCTGGTGTTACAATGAGACTTCTGACCCTGATGTCT
>PVHP010035825.1:0-18270 GCA_004024765.1 Zapus hudsonius
AAGGCTTGTCATGGTTTGATCCAGGTGTCCCCCACAAACAAATGAATGTGTTCTGATAGATGGATCCTCAGCTGATGGCAATTTGGAGATTAGATCCTCACTAGAGCTGTGTTGTTGGGGGCGGGTTTATGGGGGTTATAAGCCAGCTCCCCCTTGCCAGTGTTTGGCACACCTTCCTGCCGCTGTTTGCAGTGCTGTGGCAGAGGTGATGTCCACCCCTCTGCTCATGCCATTGTTTTCCCTGCCAGGATGGAGTCTCCCCTAGAGTCCATAAGCCACATAAACCCATTCCTCCACAAGCCTTTTTTGTTTGGGTTCTTTCTGTGCAGCAACTAAGAAGCTGACCACAACAAGGCTCCTCAAGCATACATGATCGGAGAGGAGGGAAATTAAATTCCTGGACATTGTAGGGTACCTTTCTTTTTGCCTACAAACTCTGATGGCTATAATTTTTAGAGAAGAAATTGATTTGTTTTTCAGCTCCCCAGAAAACTGGGATGATGGAAAGTCGCAGTCAAATACTGGGTGGGATGGCAGGAGAGTGTTGATGCCATCGGGTGGCGTGAAAATAATCCTTGCTTTATGAGGTTCTCTCTTTTTTTTAAGTTATATATATATATTGTCCATAATAAGTTACATTATTCAGTGGGCAAACAATGAGTTATTATCCCCAATTCCTCATTGCCCCCCTTCCCCATCCCCAGTCAGCTGTATATCGTCCTCCGTGGGTTCTGCATCAGTCCTTGTGGCAGGGGACCACAGATAGCCTAGTACTCATCCTGGTTCTCCTGGCCCAAGTATGTTGTTACTGAGGAGGATCATGCCTCTGGATCGTCTCCCCCACCACGGCTCTCACAATCTTTCCGCCCCCTCTTCCACTCAATTCCCTGAGTCATGGTGGGTGAATATTAAGGCTGCTTTAATGTTGTGAGCTTAGGGGGGTTTGTGTCAAGAATCATTGGTTTCTGTCTCACTGGCTTATCCTGTGTAGATTGAATGTCTGTGGCTGTGGGTCCCTTGTTCCTCCCATCCTTCTCTGAAGGATTCCATATGGATCCTCCGCGGTATGATTGTGGTGGCTCCTCTCTTGCCAGAATCTCAGCTATCTGCCTGCAGTCGGTTGGTAAGGTTAGATGATCCCCAGCTCTAGCGTTGCATCCTGAAAAATACAAGCACAATCTCCATCGGAGAGTGTGATCAGCGTAGGTTAACAAATATACACATTTCTGGGTTACATAGATTCTATTTTTAGTAGCCTCCCATCAATCGCTCCAATAGTGCATTTTGTCTTTGGAGACCAAGAGTACGGGATCCGGTGCCTATCCACCCGAATCCCAAGTTCCAGACAAGGGGTCCCCCTCACTAAGTGGAAAATTGGCCAAATTTGAAGGCTGTTGATTGTCTCCCCCAGGCCCATATGAAGTTGCCACGCAGGCATTAAGATTAGCTGCTCCAGCTTCCATCGCAGGTCAGAACCCAGGAGCCACGGCCCCTAGCTGTGCATCAGAACTTGCAGATTGTTACCTGGGCCTAGTCTCCCAGAGAAATGTCCCAGGAGGTTCCCAGCCGAATAGCACCATCAGCAAACACGCCTATGCCATCCATCCTTTCCTTCCAAATGACAGTTTCAAGTTCCAAGCACCAAGGACATCCCCAAGGCTTGATCTGGGACAACTGTGGCCCAGGACTTCTGTAGCTATTCCCAGGAGAATAGTCTATCCTGGAAAAGGATCCCTGGAAGAACTCAGCTCTGGAGGCATGTCCACGTGGTTCTTCACAACAGAAAAAAAAACCAATAATAACAAAATGCCCACAAAGCAGAGGAGACTTCTGTTATGGTACAGCCTGTGGTCACTCATCTTAGTGGGGACTTTAAATACTTCAGAGAAATTCCCAGGAGATTTTTAAAAAATATTTTATTTATTCATTTTCAAGTACAGAGAGAGAGAGAGAGAGAGAGAGAGAGAGAGAGAGAGAGAACACACCAGGGCCACCACCTTGTGGGTCTGGCTTATATGGGTCCTGGAGAATTGAACCCAGGGCCTTAGGCACTGGAGTCAAGTGACTTAACCGCTGAGCCATCTCTCCAGCCCTGTATTTCTTTTTTTCAAATATTTTATTTATTCATTTTTAAGCAGAGAGAGAGAGAGCACCAGAGCCACCACATTGTGGGTCTGGCACATGTGGACACTGGGGATTTGAACCCAGGGCCCTAGGCACTGGTGGCAAGCGCCTCAACCGTAGAGCCATTTGTCCAGCCCCAAAGCTTGTGTTTTAATCTAGGTGTGTATGTATACATAGCTGACATTCATAGTAGACCATATTTCATCTTGAAATTGAACAGCCAAACAATTCCTGGTAGGGACGTGAAGCTTCCTAGTACATGATTTTCCAACGTGGCTTTGGGCTCAGAGAGGACAGGTGTTAGAGTAAAATTAAAATTAGAATAAAAATAAAAAATCTCAAGGCAAGAGGGAGCTAATTATTAGTAAAAGGAAATAAAAAAGTAAATCCAGAGTGGTATGTTGGTAAGTGCCTCCCCCACCTCACCCTGCTCCTATAACCTTGCCTTTGTTTCCCTGTAATCTTGCATCTGTGGTTAAACATGGTAAATACTGAGAATGGCCTGGCCGATGTATTCTATAGATATGGAAGGAATGTGCAGATGCTCTGGTTAATGGAAAAGCCTGTAAAGATTCCCCAAATTGTGATGTATGTTTTCTCTTTAAAGGATCTGCTCAAACTTGGCTCTGGGCTCATTGCCTCTGTCTTGCTATGGATACGCATTGAGCCCTGGGCATGCCTGGTTACTTTTAATAAAACCCTTTGCGTGTTGCATAGGAGAGTTGGTCAGAGTCTTCTTTTGAGTCAGGAGTCCGGGGTCCTAACACAGGGAGTAATGAAGATGGGAGCTCAGTGGACACAGGGCACTTGCCAGGTCAAGGCTAATCAGTTACTATCAGAGCACTCAGGGCAGGGTTGTACCATCCAGACTCACACTAGTCATCAGAAACCTCCCATTTCCATCCGGATCGTTCTAATTAAGACATCAATCACAACAAACAATCAAGCTGTGGGTGTTCAGTGCACAACTTCTATAAAACAGGACCGATCATACATAGATATGAAATATCAGCTATCAAAGTTTGGTGTAATACAGCTTAAGAGTTGAATAAAAAATTGTCTTTCATTTCCTTAAAAGAAAACAAACATGTCTAGGTAAGATATTTGGAAACTATCCTGAGTGTGCAAAAGAATTCTTCCTCCAATGAATACTACTACTAAGTCTCCAGTTAGATGTGGGCACTGTTCTCTCATTTCACCATCACACTGGTTGTCAACACAGGATGGATCCCAGTGTTTCCTCAAAGGTCATTGTGGTAGTTTGAATAAATGTCCCCCAAAAGAATTAAGGATTTATTAAAATTTTAATTGTCTCCAGGCTTCTGGCTGGAGGAAGTGTCACTTTGGCCTGGCCTCCTGGGGACTGACCCTTTCTAATTTGGATGTAAAATTCTAAGGATAGATATGCAAAAGAAGAGCCAGAACCCTGGTCTGGAGATCTGTATTTTGGGAACCCCAGTGTGTTACAGTGTGCTTGCTTGGTGCTGGTGGTTGGCTTCTGCCTATGTCTCTGCTTGTTTCTGTGAAAGGGGGCCAGCCTTTCCTTAACTTCTTCCCGGGATCTGTTCAATAAATATTTATCTCCCCAAATCATGCCTGGTTTGGAGATTCATCCCAGCGGCGTGTGGCTGACTACGACAGTCACCTTTTAGTTTGTTCTTAGATTTTTGGTTTGTGAGTGTTCTGGGATCGTACATGCACCAAAGAAGTTACTGAAAGATATTTCAGATCATGGACACTGTGGTAGTTTGAATCAGATGTCTCCATAAGCTCATGTGTTTAAAATGCTTGGTCCCAAACTAGTGGCCATTTGGGAAGTTGAGATTCGGGGGAGCAGGTATGTTCCTGGGATCAGGCTTGTGATGGTATAGCCAGCTCCCCATGGCCAGAGCTCAGCTCACTCTCCACCTGCTGAGGCAAGGAGGTGATGTCCAGCCTCTGCTCATGCCATGGTTTCCCCTGCCATCACGAAGCTTCCCCTGAAGACTACACCAAACTAAACCCTTTCCTCTGTTAGGACCCCAGACCCCCGACTCAAAAGAAGACTCTGACCAACTCTCCTATGCAACACAAAAAGAGTTTTATTAAAAATAACCAGGCATGCCCAGGGCTCAAGTGCATATCCATAGCTGGACAGAGGCAAAAAAGCCAAGAGCCAAGTTCAGCAGATCCTTTAAGGGAATCCAAACATGCATCACAATTCAGGGAATCTTTACAGGCTTTTCCAGTAACCAGGGCATTTGCACATTCTTTCCATATCTATAGAACCCATAGGCCAGGCCATTCTCAGTCTTAACCACAGTGGCAAGATTACAGGGAAACAAAGGCAGGATTATAGGAGCAGAGTGAGGTACCAACATACCATTCTGGGATAGATATTTCACTTTCTTATTTCCTTTTACTAATAATTAGCTCCCTCTTGCCTTGAGATTTTCTACTTTAATTTTAATTTTTATTTTACTCTAACACCTCCATCAGCTGTCTTTGCTCAGGTGTTTGTCTCAGCAAGGCAAAGGTAGCTGCATCATCCAGCCTGAGTAGTGCTGAGAGGTGAGAAGCAGAGAGAGAAACTCCACTCTGGCAGGATCTTGCAAAGAAGGGTTCTGATAAACACCCAGTGTGAAGGGAGAAGCAAAGACCAGACAGTTTGCACAAGAATCCTCACCTCCCATCTGCTAGCATGAGGCTGAACAGCGCTGCCCTGGTGGAGACTCAGCCCTCTTGGGGCTGCAAGGTGAAAGCAGAGACCCTGAAGGATGTCCCTTAGACCCCTTCCATGGTTAGTGACGTCATTGTGATTGGAGATCATCAGCACTGACCACCTTCAGGAAGGAAGCTGTCTCTTCCTCTGGAAGAAGACACAATTGAAGCCATTATCTTCTCAAAATATATTTCCCCAAAGTCAAGGAAGACACAGGTCTATTTAGCTCCAGTGTTTGTATATTCCTGTCAATTCTGAGCAAGAATTCAATCAAATTCTCACCTCAGTTGCTGAATCATCAAAACCATCACACACTCTTGTTTTACCGGCCAGAAAACAAAATTTTCTCAGGTAGTGATATGGGTTGCTGATAATTAATATTTGTAAGCAACGCGGGGAGAGAGTTTTGGAATCCTCCCTTCCCCATCCTCCTACTCCGAGTTCTTGTCCTCTATTGCCAAAGAATTCTACACAGGGACAGAATTAAACTTTAATTACACATTTATTCTAATTTAGTAGATTAGGGAAAGGGAATTTGGATGGGGAAATTTCCCAGTCGTCATGTGGGAAGTTACAGAATTCTCCTGATACCAGTGTGGGGAAAACACGTGTCAGAGAGTTCACAAAACTTATATTATTTAGTTAGATAAGCAGCCCAAGAAAAGATAACAGAAAGCTCCCTTTATGAGTGAGATCCCTGAGAGAAAAAGTCTGGAGCCTGTCCCCCCTAACCCAGCCATCAGCTGGAGTAGGGGTCCAGGCCTTACCTCACTGAGGCCTGGGTCAGCAGTCCTTCTACTCCATTGCCAAGTGGGGGAAGAGGGCCACCTCCTCTAGGGAAGCTATCACTGCCCGCCGCCCACGGGGGCAGTGATCACACAGATACACACATACACCGCTTGTGGGTTGATGAACGTGTGCTTTTTATTGTGGGGAACGAGGCAGTATATATAGAGCTTCCTGGTCAATCATGGAGCTATTTATTGGTTTATGACAAGAACTTGTGAGCACGACGTGCAAATAGCCTAATCAGGACTACCTCCTGAAACTCATTAAGCCAAGCCCCTCTTGGCAGGCTGTCAGGTGCCGTCCAAGACTAAGCCAGCGGGTGCCTCCAAAGGCCCCAAAAGCTTTCGCCCCTGACATATCCCCCTTTTCTTTTATTAAAAAAATGGCTCAGGATTGTGTCTGTCTTAGGTTGTCCATGGCAAATTACACTCTTACCCGTCATTAGAATTCTGACCTCCAAGCATCAGAACCCTGTCTTAGGTTGATATGTATTTCCATGGATCTTACCCGTCTCTGACTACCGATCCAGCATTTTAAACCATATAGGGGGGAGGATCGGTCACCCATAGCTGACATGGCTTGCTTAATTAGCTGTTCTTACAATTGTTGGCATATCTGAGATTGGCAAAGCGTTAATGCACATCAGACCAAGAGTTCTTATCGAAGATGCTATAGTCAGGATATGCACTTTAGCAATAAGGATTGGGTTAGGTTATTAAACTCATAAGTTAGCAATAAAGATTAAACTCATAAGTCCAATGACTAGTTAACATATATGACAGCTGTCTAGACATTTTTTGCTGCAAAACATCAATTATACAAAGTCCCACAATAGAATGAATACAATACAATGACATTAATTGTCCAAAAATATCAAGTCTTTCTGCACAGGAACAATTTGCTGATCAATAATCATAAGTCCAGTTTTAAATTGTCCATTGATTCTGGATGTTCAGAGCTTGGGTGGCCGCAGAAAAAAGGATATTGAAAGTCTGTGCTGTAGAAACTGAAGTAACAAGATCAGTAGCAGTCGTAGTAGCCACCACAGCTGAAACAGCTATCACAGCAATGACAGAAGCTATTCCAAAGTCTCTCTTTTTACGAACTGCAATTGTTGTATGAGAACTGAAGTCCACAGGAACTGAAATCTTAAAGAGTTAGTTCAAGCACACAAAATAAGACAATTGTTGAAATAATATCTTAGATGGAAACTTCTGTGATCATCCGCAACAAAGCAGAGCAGTGTCCTGCCAAGTTTTTGAAAAGGAAAACCTGTGACAACCAATGTTGTTAGTTTAAGTTATTCCAACACATTTATCTAATAGGAATATAGAAACCACAATGACTGAAATTAAACCTTACAAGTTATACAAGTCCAATGATGACCACCTGGTAGTATTAGCATAAACAAATAGAAACATCTCCTTAAAACTCACAATGCTTTTAGATATGTAAACCTCACCCTAGAAAATTAATATCAGTGAGCAACTTTCATCCCAAAAACTTAATTTGCCCTTAACAAAGAAACATAGCTAGTCTTGTTGAGTACTCCAAGAGTTCCCTTTGTGCATTTCTTAATTCACAAACAATTTAGTCACTGAACCAACAGCCACAACTAGAATGATCAGGTCCAGTGTTAGCAGTGATTAGCCTGAGCAAAAGAACATCTGTACTCTGTTTTATAAAAACTTAAGCTAGAGAATCATTTGCCATGACTAGTCTTTTTGCAAAAAATTCCAAAAATTAAGAAAGACACTTTCTAGGGGCATTCTCCCCTTCTTTTTAACAGAAAATATATAGTACTTATAGTAGATAATGTCTCTAACCATTTAGCAATAGATGAGAAAAATATTTTGTCTTTTTCTTTGACTCAGTTTACCTATACAATCACGGACTTTTGTGACAGTCAGGTGTGTGTAGGGACCACTCCTCCCCTTCCAGCCCCTCCCCTTGAATGGGAGGTGTCTAGTTATAGCTACAACGTAGGTGCCAAAATGATTGGTCAAATATGAACCAATCAGCTGTCCCTCTAACTCACCTGGGGAGGACTTAAAACTAGATTCCCTAGAGGAAGTAGGCCCCTCTTCCCCCACATGGCAATGGAGTATGATGACTGCTGACCCAGGCCTCAGTGAGGTAAGGCCTGTACCCCTACCCCAGACCTTTCTCTCATGAACCTCTCTTTTTCATAAAGGGAGCTTTCTGTTATCTTTTCTTGGGCTGTTTATCTAACTAAATAGTAAAAGCTCTGTGAACTCTCTGACACATGTTTTCCCCTCACTGGTGGCAGGAAAACTCTATGACTTCCCATATCCAATTTCCCCATTCAACTCCCCTTTTCCTAATCTACTAAATTAGAATAAATGTATAATTAAAATTTAATTATGTCCCTGTGTACAATTCTTTGGCATTAGAGGACAAGAACTCGGAGTAGGAGGAGGGGGAAGGGAGGATTCCAAAACTCTCTCTCTCTCTCTCTCTCTCTCTCTCTCTCTCTCTCTCCCTGCATTGCTTACTATTAATTAGCAACAACCCGTATCACTTTAGCAATGCAAGATATAATTCTCCTTGTATATTTATTTCTTTTACATTCATCGTAAACCCGTTGGCCAGACGGTCTTATGAGGAAGTATTGGAAAATATGTCTGTTTCTGGGATTTTGGCAATAGGAAGAGCTCTTGACCTATAGTCAAAAGCCAGTAGAGCACAAAAGTATATGCTCTTTCTTTTGTTAAGTCCATGAGCCTTAGTAATTGCTTTCATAGGAAAATTAACATCCAACACATATTTGTCTTTACTATATTTTAGTTTTTTATACCTTATAGAATTCAGAGAAACCATAGGCATTTCTCGTATGTAACACCTCTATAAATATCATTTTTGAAGAACTGACAACCCATATAGTATTAGCACATATTTATAGATTTTATAATATATCTCCTGCTAATAATTTCATGTTACATATTTTAAAACAGTATATGCAAAACATAATGATCTCTGAGACAAGCTGCATTCACATTTACTTATTTTAGAATGTTACCTCAAAACTTTTGGATACATATGGCATTTTTCTCATTGGTAGAATTTTCAAAACTTATCGAGATTAACCTGGAAAAACAAATCTGTATCATAGTTAATATTCAAGCATGATCAATAACCCAGAAGGAGGAAATTTTATTAGCCAGTTAAGCATTTTGTCATCCTCCTATCTCTGTTCTTTCTCATGTGTTACAAGGATTTTATAGAAGAAAAAAATTTATGAATTGACCAGAAACCAAATTAATCACAAATTGACCAGAAATCAAATCAATTGCAAATCGACCAGAAATAAAATCTATTGAATTTAGCCTGAAGGGCCTTCCCTTCAAACAAAAGGCTGTACTCCCGGAGGCTAACCTTCCCTGGGGTTTGGCCTTGCTTAAGTTATTCCATTGTCAGCCCAAGGGGCTTGCACCTGGAATTTTGGCAAAGTGAAAGAACCTGTCTTTTTGACTGATTGAAAGATGTCACTTTTGTATATATAACCCAAACCAAAGATTTTTTAGCAGACATTTTTTAACCCAAACCAGATATTTTCAACCTGTTTCAAATCCATAGACAGAGAAAAAGTCTTATAAATCTTAATTAAGTCTTTCAGACCTCCAAGACTTGAGAGTCTGACATTAAGTCAACCGAATTCATTTTGTAGGACCTTTTCTTTTCAAACATTTCTTGGGGAAAGGCCTCACGGCCATAAAGGGATTCTTTAGTCTATAGGCAACAAAGATCAATAACCAAAAAAGAGGCAAAGCTCAAAATCATGAAGTCAAAAATTAATTTTTTTGAGTTGCTGGTTTTCCTACAAACAAAAGGCTGTATTCCCTGGGGCGAGCCTTGAGTGACCATTGTTTTTTACAGCCCCAGGGTGCTTGCATTAACAAGGTGGAAACCTGTGTTTCAGACTGATTGAAAAATATCACTTTTGCATATATATTTAGAGAAATAGTAGAGTCTTAGCTTGCTTTTACATCTGTATAGACAGAGAGAAAGCCTTATAAATTTCTCAGACCTCCAAGCTTGACCTTCTGACATAAGCATAATGCTCTGAGCATTGGGTTCCTTGACTTTGACAGTTGCCTGGTGTTGAATTTGCATCTCAGAGAAAAGAAACCTAAGGAATTCCAAGTTTCTAGGCTAGTCAGTTCATCGTGGCCTGGCCAGGGCGTTCCTGGAGTTCTTTGTTTAATTTGCTCGCCTGCCTGGCCGCCTTGGATCTGGCTGGTCATGCAGTCTTTAGGATCAGACTGCTTCTCTGTGGGGTGGAAGCGTGACGCCTGGGCCCGGGTGGCCATGACAATCGCCACCACGCATGCTCCAACTTGCTCAGGCCTGGCGTGCCACCACAAACTCGTTGCCTATCCGTTGTTCCGTCTCTTCCAGAAACCAAGGAATATGCTGCTCTATAGTCTTTAGGAAAACATGAGAAGTTTTCCATAACAAACATTGACCTCCAGATTGCATCTCATGGAAAGGAGAGAAGCTAAGAATTCCCCGCCATAGCTCGCGGCCATCTTGTACTATTCTTGGGCTTGGCGTCCGTGGAACTTTTTGACTAACCTGCCCATCTGTCTCATAGCCTTGGGGCGCACAGAGCACGGTCCGGCCTCCGTCTTCCCTTCTTCTATGCCATGCAGAAAAGTCAACTTTCATATACCACCACTCTTGAATTATTCTCATTAAAACCAAAATTGCTCCCACTTTTACTTGGACCAGAGCAAAGCATGTCCATTCCCTCCTTCCCCGGGCTGCAGTCCCGGGAACGTCTCCATATGGGCCCATCCTTCTCACTATTGTGAACCTCAGTCACTTAGTGACTTTCTCACTCTAATGTGAACCTCAGTCACTCTCTCGGCAAGCCTCACTTCCTCTTGGCCACTTTCAGTGGACCTTCTCATAACCACTTCCAGAGACTTTTTAATTCTCTATTTTCATCAATTTCAGTGCACTTTAATTTCGTCGCTTCTACCATGATAACCATCTCGTTGCCCTCTCGGCAAGCTTCACAACCGTCATTTTTGCCGTGGACCGTAAAACATTTCTTACCTATGTTCTTTTATTTATGGATCCTTCTGTTTCCCCGGTTTCCGTCTCCCAGTACTTTTCCCGGTTTTCATCCTCTGTACTCATCTCCCAGTACGTTTTTCATGTCTCCGCACGATTCCTGGGTTTTTGTCTCCCCGTACGGGCCACCACCTATCACTGCCCGCCACCCGCGGGGACAGTGATCATACAGATACACACACACACGTGGGTTGATGAATGTGTGCTTTTTATTGTGGGGAACGAGGCAGAATATATAGAGCTTCCTGGCCAATCAGAGGGCTAATGGTAAGAACCTGTGCATAATGGCCAATCGAGATCACCTCCTGAAACTCATTAAGCTAAGCCCATCGTGACAAGCTGTCAGGTGCCGTCCTTAGATTAAGCCAGGGCCCAAAGGCCCCAAAGGCTTTCGCCCATGACAGGAAGCTAGTTTTAAGTCCACCCCAGGTGAGTTAAAGGGACAGCTGATTGGTTCATATCGGACCAATCAGTTGGAGCACCTAGGTTGTAGCTCTAAATAAACACCTCCCATTAAAGGAGAGGGGCTGGAAGGGGAGGGGTGGTCCCTACACACACCTGACTGTCACAGTAGTATTGCTTGAAGGCACAAGGAGGGTTTTGAATGTGGAAAGGAGCGGAGGGTCTCAGGAGTATTTTGACAGGACCAAGAGAAGAGGAAAGAAATTTGCTTTAATTACCCATATCTTTGGTTACTCTTGCCTCTTTCAGACCTCCTATTAACACCCAAAACATCCAGCGCCATTATGAAACCCTTTTCCACACATCTCATGTTCAATGTGACCTTAGGACCTGACAGCTTACTAACCACTATACGATCATGGAGAGCCACTGGGAACCCGTCTGACAGCTTACATAAGTAAGTGAGAGGCGGGCTGGAGAGATGGCTCAGCGGTTAAGGCATTTGCCTCCAGTGCCTAAGGCCCTAGGTTCAATTCCCTAGGACCCATGTAAGCCAGACCCACAAGGTGGTGGCCCTGGTGTTTTCTCTCTCTCTCTCTCTCTCTCTCTCTCTCTCTTTCTTTCTCTCTCTCTGTATTTCTCTGCTTGAAAATGAATAAATAAAATATTTTTAAAAAATAATTTAAAAAAATAAGTGAGAGGCATAAATATGTTGATGTTTGAAAATTTATTATAATTATTAATTTATTCTGAGGGCTAAATATCTATTCTGGCGGATATTACATGATACGTTTTTGGACATAAGATTGAAAAAGGTCTCTCATTAGATCTGGAGAAACAGGGTGTATAAATATTGTTATGTCTGTGGTCATTTGTATCATTAGAGATATAAGCAGATTACTTTGATAGATCAGAAAATGCTTCCTATGGGAAGGAACACAGCCTTCAAAAGTAGTTTCTGTCAGCGAGAGCAAGAAATCATGGAGAAAGGACCCAGGTCTCTGGCTTTCTCTCTCTCTCTCTCACACACACACACACACACACACACACACACACACACACACACACACAGGCCCCCAGATCATGTAATATTTCACAAGGCATTCTCCCTGCAATAAATCTGACAATTTTTAATCAATTTATTTTGTTAGCTCATATTTCATTTGAGGTTTCCTCAACCTTTCTCTCTCTCTCTCTTTCTCTCTCTCTCTCATAAAAAAAGCACAAAGGTAGCATTCACATTCTTTATTCCTGTCCTCCACAGAATTCTCTCTCACATCCCAGATTTATAGGTTTATTTCATTTTTATTTTTGGTATGTTTTTGAGGTAGGGTCTTGCTCTAGCTCAGGCTGGCCTGGAATCCACTATGTAGTCTCAGGGTGGCCTTGAACTCACAGCGATCATCCTACCTCTGCCTCCCTTGAGCTGGACCTGGGGTTATAATAATGACCAAGGTCAGCACAGAGAATTCAAGATGAGCGAGAGAACTTTTAAGGAAGAGAATAACTATATTGTAAGACATTCATGAGTAATCCAAGATGAAATAATATTTTTAGTAACTGGGTAAGAGTCCAAGATGAAATAATATTTTTAATAACTGGGTAAGAGTTGAGGTGACATGTGCATGAAATGGTCACAGGGACGACATGGAGGAAATGACCCTTTTTAGGAAGATGATGACATTGGATGATGTCACAGACCCCGGGGATCTAGGGAAGGCTGATGTTTAGGGGGTAGTCAGAGGAAAGGCAGAGCGAAGATGACAGTTGACATAAACCCAGAGCAGCAGAGCCTGAAAATCAACACACAGTCAAATTTTAGGTCAAGTATGTCATCAAGATTGTTTTGAGGGCTGGAGAGATGGCTCAACGGTTAAGGCACTTGCCTCCAGTGCCTAAGGCCCTGGGTTCAATTCCCCAGGACCCACATAAGCCAGACCCACAAGGTGGAGGCCCTGGTGCGCTCTCTCACTCTCTCTCTCTCTCTCTCTCTCTCTCTGCTTAATAAAGAAAAAATAAATAAAAATAAAACTCATGATTTTAAAAAAGAATATTAAAAAAAGAATCTTTTGATAAAGAAAACATTTCTTTTAATTTTCAGTTTTCTTTTCTCTTTAAGCGTGGAGTCATGTGTCCCAGGTTGACATTGAACCTGCTATGTAGCCGAAAAGGACCTAGAACTTCTTGTGTTTTGTTAGCATTTATATTAGTCATTCATGGTGGAGGGTTCTGTCTGTGTTTCTACGTGTACAGGATATACTTGGTCATGTTCCGTGTCCCGGACCTCTCCTGGTGATCTTTCCCCAAATTGTCCTTCTTCTACCCTTTGGCTTTAATGTCTGTTCTTCTCTGTGAACCACAGAGTTTGATTAGGGTGAGTTACAGAAACATGGGTGAAGGGCTATTTATAAACCACTACAGAAAATGCCCCCATCCTTACCATTGTCCGCAGATCCTCAGGGATGGACTCCCCATTGACCCAATCTTGGGAAAGTCTATTCAAGGCACTGAGACATTTTTTCTTTGAGATGGGGTCTCAGCCTCCCAAGTTCACCTCAAACTCATTGTGCAGCTGAAGGTAACCTTCCCGATCCTTCAGGCCTGAGGCCTGAATGGTGAGCAGTGCTGGAGATGGACCCAGGGTTCCTTTTGTAATATGTAAGCACTGTGTTCATGGTGGCATATCCTGCAGTGTTCCATCAAGATCTTAGAGTGTCTGTCTCTCTTTTTATGTCTGATGAAGTTTTTCTTTTTCTTATTTTTTTAAAGATAGATCTTTTTAATTTTGATTTCTTTCCATGTTTAATATTTTCATACACATATATACTGTATTTTGATCTAATCCCCCCAGATACCCTCTCTTATCCCCCCTCCCATTAAGACCATCATTCCTATTAATCCCCATCTTACTTTCAAGTCTTTTTTTTCCTTTGGGCTGTATACAATGCATCACTGATCTCTCAAAACTATCTTCCTGAGATCCTGGCAAGAGAGGAGCCACCACAGTCATAACATGGAGGATCCATAGGGAATCCCACAGAGAATGACGGGAGGACCGAGGAACGAGGGACCCACAGCCACAGACATTCAATCAACACAGAAAAAGCCAGTGAGACAAAAACCAACGATCTTCGAAACAAAGACCCCTAAGCTCACAACCTTAAAGCAGCCTTAATACTCATCCACCATGACTCAGGGAACTGAGCAGAAGATTGTGAGAGCCATAGTTGGGGAGACTGCCCAGAGGCATGGCACCCCTCAGTAACAACACACTTGGGCCAGGAGAACCAGGCTGAGTTACTAGGCTCTCCATGGTCCCCTGCCACAAGGACTGATCCAGAGGTCCAGGGAGGAGGATATCCAGCTGATTGGGGATGGGGAAGGGGGAATTGGGGAAAACAACTCATTGTTTGCCCACTGAATAATGTAACTCATTATGGACAACAAATATATACTTAAGAAAAAATAACTATCTTCCTGCTGTTAAGATAAAAGCTGATGTACTACTGACATCACTCCTCAGGTAAGGATTATCTTTTCAAGAGAACACAATGTCTATATGTCCCTTAAAAATTGTATTTACCAGGGAAATCTGGCATTATTCAAAGCTGAGACATCATCTCTGGAATCATCAAAAAATATGAAAATGGGGCTGGAGGGATGGCTTGGCAGTTAAGGCACTTGCCTCCAGTGCCTAAGGCCCCGGGTTCAATTTCCCAGGACCCACATAAGCCAGACCCACAAGGTGGTGGCCCTGGTGTGCTCTCTCTCTCTCTCTCTCTCTCTCTCTCTCTGCTTGAAAATGAATAAATCAAATATTTTTTTTTAAAAAAAGAGGGGCTGGAGAGATGGCTCAGCGGTTAAGGTACTTGCCTCCAGTGCCTAAGGCCCCAGGTTCAATTCCCCAGGACCCACATAAGTCAGACCCACAAGGTGGTGGCCCTGGTGCGCTCTCTCTCTCTCTCTCTCTCTCTCTCTCTCTCTCCTTGAAAATGAATAAATAAAATATTTTTAAAAATATGAAAATGATTTTCCTTTGAGTATTTGATGGTTTTGAACCATTGTTGGTCTAGGATCTAATGTTAGAATTTAATTTGAAATTTGTGGAGAAATATCACTCCTTCTGGTTTTGGCATCCCTTGGAAGTGAGATATAAAATCTCTCTCTTCCACGTGCTCTTCCATTGCCATTTCATCAGCACAACAGCAGGACTGCAGTCTGCGACATCCCATGTGTTCACTTGACAACACCAGGTGATCAGACTTGGCCTCTCCACTTACCAACACCCAGCAGCCCCTGAAAAGGTAGAGAGACAGTGTCCTTTCAATGCAGAGAAAAGGTACAAACAGACAGTGACCATGATGTTTCCAGTTTTAATGTGGCATTTGGCTAACATGGTGGGGAAACTGAGGCAAGGTTGTATCAAAGGCTTCGATTATGGGGTCTGTTGTCTCACTTCTGCAATCTGCCCTGTGCAGTGAGATTTGCTCCTCATCAGGAAACGGGGTGGAAAGAATGGTTCTTTTTCTAGGTGCATTGTGGGAGACCCAGGGGGTTCTAACACTGATCATACGTACTTGTTCTTAAATTCTAAACAGCAAGACAGAAAAAAAATGTGATTATCTTGCAAGACTTTTCTATCAATACGGTGAAGTATTTCCTTATTTTGCCCACAGAGAGAGACCTAAATGAGCCATAGGCATGGATGTGTGGAAGCTATCTTGAGCAAGTTTCTTCTGATTTTGTTTCTCCAGCATTCAGACCCAAAACAGGCTATTTTGATGACTACAATCACCTGCTTTCATGCCGGCTTCTAAGCTTCCGACATCAGAAAGTACCAGAAATTATACTTTGAACCTCCAAATGCTGTGAGTTGAATAGAAGTGTATTTTTGGATCCCAAATGCGCTCTCATATCCTTCCAACTCTGTGAAATCAAACAAGCAGCAATTTCATTATGTGGCCATCCAGCCTTCATCCCTCCCAAGTGACCCTGTCTTCTTGTGACCCTGTTCCTCTGCACAGACAGAGCCACAACTGTTCCTGGCTGATCATTTCCATGGCACCCACCCGCCTCTTCTCCCCTCTTCCCCCTCCCCTAACAGCAGCAAAATGCCTCAACAGAAGGGAGAGAAAACCCCAAAGAATCCCCCTTTGCTAAGCAGAACTTAGCTTAAGATGAATTGTGTCAAGTTCAGAGCCCCATTGTTGCACTGGCAGGAGGTCAGTACCCTCTGTTTCTGCCAAGGTGGTGTCACTTGGCAATGAGAACAGTGGCAGACAGGGTTGAGATAAGCAGAAACGACAATAAGAGCGATGACACAGAGCTGTTCTTCCAGGGCCTTGAGAACACAAAAATACATTGTGGACACACAGACAGATAGCTTCATTATGTGACTGTCGGCCACTCTGCCTGCTGGAGGAGAGTATTTGTTCTGGAACAGAGATCCACACTCCAAGCTAATAGGGATGCTCTAGGGATGGGGAGAACATTCCTGAAAGCAATAATGTGGTTTGGCTTCTACTATCAGAGTTGAAATCAGGTATAAATAGAGCCACATGACACATTCAAGCTTTAGTGTTTCTTAAAAGCCTAGCTGACATTCACGTCCACAACAGCTTTTGTGTTTTGTTTTTAGTTTCATGTCTCGGGCTGTGACTAAGTTTTCACCCATTCTGAAGGAAGCAATGTGTCATCTGCACAAGGTTGTCATAACACAGTGTCCTAGTCTGGGTGGCGTCAACAACAGAAGTTGGTTTCCCTCCCAGTTTTCATGCTGGATAGACCTTATCTGCCTGCCTGCCTATCTTTCTTT
Organism: Zapus hudsonius; assembly: GCA_004024765.1. NCBI lineage: Eukaryota > Metazoa > Chordata > Mammalia > Rodentia > Dipodidae > Zapus > Zapus hudsonius. The sequence continues at coordinate 16,932 of PVHP010035825.1, forward strand.
CTTTCTTTCTTTCTTTCTTTCTTTCTTTCTTTCTTTCTTTCTTTCTTTCTTTCTTTCTTTCTTTCTTTCTTTCTATCTATCCATCCATCCATCTATCTATCTATCTACCATCTCTTTGGAAGACAGCATCATGCTATGTTACTCAGGCTCTCCACAAACTCCTGGCCTCCAGAAATTTTCGTAGCTCAGCCTGTGAATGGCTGGGCTATGGGGGTGCCACAACACCTGGCTGCATTTGTTTATTAAGAAAGACATTAGTTGTGTTGAATGAGGACTGCACACTGATGACTTCCTTTAACCTGGAGAGGCCCTGTCTATAAGCAGAGGGCATTGATTTAACGAGGACATGCAATATTCAGGATATGAAAATGGCTTAGGCCAGCTTGATGTCTTGTAATAAACTACTTCATGAACACAGCTCTTTCCTCCAGCCCAGTCATCCACAGCACACAAAACGGCAGTCTTCTCAGTAAAATGCTGTTGAGCAACTCTGTTTTTTCACTCAGTAACACCACCCAGGAACAAATCCAAAGAAATGAGGGATGTTTGTATTGGAAGCATCTTCTAAGTATGGTTCACGGGCTTGGATCTGTAAGGGTTTATTCAATCAGACGATGAACACGAAAATACTCTTAGTGAAATGCTAACCATCAATTGCTATTTTAATGTTTACCTCTAGAGTATTTCAGGTAGATAGAGTATTTTCAAGGTAGGTATTTAATAAGTTTTCATGGAATATGATTAAACCGATGAATATCTCAAAGTAATATTTATTTTTTAAAATATTTTAAAAAATTATTTGCAAGCAGTGAGAGAGATAGAGAAGGTGGGGTGGGGGGGAAGTGAGTATGGTGCATTAGGGTCTCCAACTGCTGCAAACAAACTCCAGACACATGTGCCACTTTGTGCATCTGGCTTTATGTGAGTTCTGGGGAATCAAACTTAAGGCTTTGCAGACAAGTGCCTTCACCACCGTGCCATCTCTCCAGCACTCAAAGTAATATTTATATTGTGAGATTAATATGTATGGAGATGGTGATATAAGTTGTTGAAGTTCTAAATCCTGAAAACAATTCTTATTCAAAGGTTGCTATACAGTTATGGTTCTCCTGCTAAAACAGGTAAACCTGGCCTTCCAGCCTCACCCCTCAGAAAAATTCCTATTGGTGGACGCTCAAATGCCTTGAGGATTTTAAACATACCTGTGTTTCTATTGGCCCATTTAAGGAGTGGATTCAATTAAATGTACTGAAGTGAAAATCGTTCTGTTTCCAGTCCATTTCACAAATTTTATTTATTTTATTTTTAAAAAAATATTTATTCATTTTCAAGGGGAGAG
>PVHP010035826.1:0-18211 GCA_004024765.1 Zapus hudsonius
TACAACGTATCTAATTATAGATAATAAAGATAATGTTTTTGATTTAGGTATGTTTCCTTATACATAAGATGTGTCATAATACATTACCATACAAAATTCTAATGCAAACATTGGCTGCCAAAATATTTCTAAAGTTGAATTTCCAGATGTGTTTTTCCTGCACACATGCACCAGTTTGTAGCAGGAGATCTATTGATACCTAAGTGCCATTTCTTCATGAGAATGCAACAAACTGCCAGAATTCATACAGGATGCCAATTCAAGCTTTACAACCTGAAGGAATCATGTTGCATCTACATTTTTTCTTAGAGAAAATTAAGATTGATTACAATTTCTAAAATTAAAATGTGAAAGGGAATTAGAGAAAAAAAAACAGTTCCATTGTTACATTTTATAACTGAAAAATGAACTAAGCCTTTTCTTGATCCTAGAAAACAGGTTCAAAGATAAAAGATGAAGTAATTTAGCTGAAACATTTGGCTGAGTTCTGGGAAATTGAAGAATTTTTTTAAAGTTGAAAACACTGTCTTCTAACAATGTTCCTATGTAGAGCCCAGATGCTCGCATTCCAGATGGCCTCCAGGACTGCAATGTTTATGTGTGACTCAGAATCTCTGAAGAGTTCTGCTCTCAAGGAAGCAAAGCAGGGTCTGTCACAATCTAACAAGTACCCTATCTACTTACCATTAAACATCCTCATTTCTCTTCAGGTCGTCTAAATCTTTCACCTTTTACAATTGTAAACATATTTAACTTGTGCTTCTGAACATGCTCTTGAAAGGCAAATCTGCTAAAAATATCATTAGCTCTCATTCTTACAAAAAGAAACAAAACTGTTTACAGAGATATTTCACTGATAGAACCACAATTATACCATCCGCTACTTACAAACACTCAAAATAAACCTACACACTCCTTAGCTAGAGGTCAGGCATATAGATTTTATTTAAGACATTATGATCTTAACTTTCATGTCATCAACATTTTATCTATATTTTGTTTTAAAAAACTGTATGATCATTTAAAAGAAATCACAAGCTATCTAGAAAAATGAGAGAAAATACATTACTTATTATAATAAGTAAGTGTGAATTTCCAAAATGTTCACATATATATCTTTAGCAAATATGAAAATACTAAATAAGGGCTGGAGAGATGGCTCAGCAGTTAAGGCATTTGCCTTCAAAGCCTAAGGACCTGAGTTCTATTCCCAATTAAAACCAGAGGCAAAAAGTGGTTCATTTGCAGTAATGTAGGCCTTGGTGCACCTGTTCTGTCTCTCTTCTTTCTATCTTTCTCAGCTTGCAAATAAATAAAGAAAAATATTTTTCAAAAAATGACTCAGAACTGAGCAGAAGAGGGGGTAGAAAGAGTGTAAGAGCCATGATGGGGGAGAATTTCCAAAGATATTTCCCCCCTCAGCAACACACAAAGAGGGGGGATCCTGTCTGCCTATTGTGCTATCCATAAACTTCTACCCCATGAATTGATCCAGTGTGCCCACCTAAGATGATACCCAGTGGATTGGGGACAGGGAGGAGGTAAATGGGATATAAACATAATATTTGCTAATACAATATATCTAGTTTTGGACAATAAAGATATCAATAAATAAACAAAAAATTTAATGGTGATTAATAAAGTTTTGTTCACATGTAAAATAAGTTAAAATAAAATGCTAAATGATATATACATTTAAAAGCTTCAGAGATGTCTTATTCTTTTTTGGAATGGGTTGAGCAGCATAGAGGGGAAGACGAGAGGGGAATGTAAACTACATTCTCTTTGCCATGGTCTCTGCACAGTCAACTCCAGTGATTCATACAAAGAGATGAGCAACAGAGAAGAAAATAACAAGTTGCAAATAAACCAAGTACCATTTGGAATGGATGTGTCACCTCCTATTTGATTATAAATACCCTGGATGTTTTAGAACTTATAGGCAGGACATGAAACTAACAAAGCCAACATCGATTCAAACTGGGAAACAGATGGAAAGCTTCCCAGGTTCTGTGTCTTCTCGTTGGATCACTTACTGTCTGTGCCCAGACTGGAGAAACACAGAAATAGTCTTATCATTGCAATAATTTCTTGTGAAACAGTCTTCTCGGGGCAAAGAAATAGACAAATGATCATTTTAAAAATACCATTTTTTTCTGAAAGTGAATTATAAAGACCTCATCAAGCATCTTTCATGTTCGATCCTTGAGAGTCGCTGCATTAAATAATTCATTCAGCTCATACAGTTTTCCAGAACTAGGAAATTAATAGCTCAGTGGATTAAAACAAATCCAATTTGCATAGATTGAAGACTTAATTTTTAAGTGGTCTTAAATCCTTTCTTGCATGATCTTGGATATGAAGTTATAATAGCTACCATGGTTAGGGTAATTAGGTAAGTATTTCTACAGAATAAACTATATCATAGAATCAATAGGTTAGCTTTAACATCTTAATATTTTCAAAAGAAAAATTCTTGGGATGGGATGATATGTAATCATTTTTTGTACCTGTGTGTGTGTGTGTGTGTGTGTGTGTGTATCGTACATGGGTTTTAGGAATGGAACTCCTTTCTTGCTTGCTAGGCATATCCTATACCACCTGAGCCATTTCCCAAGCACAGGATGACATATAATCTCCTGAAATAAAGCAAAGGATGAGGTGACAAAATAAAAATATCTCAATCTTATTGATATAAGGTTTTATGTAAAACTTTGCTTTGCTTTATATATTAGGAGATGGAATACTCTCAAAAACTCCCTTTATTTAAGTTTACCTAACATTGTGTAACTAGAATAACTAGAATAATTATCCTCTTGTTCCTACTGAATTTCAGGGCCCCAAAAAGCTGTAATTTATCTTACTCTGAAACTTTCAGCAGTGCCTCACCTGACAGGTAATTAGTGAAATCAGTTTTTGTTAAGTATAATTTTTCTTGCATACTTTAGTTTGCTTTAAAGTGGCCCTCCCATTGAAATGATAAATAAATAAAAGTGAATACACAGATGGCTGAGGAGATGCGTCAGCAGTCAAGAATGTTTGCTATAGAAGCATGGGAGCTTGAGAAGGCCTTTGTCTGATCCCTGGCTCTCACATCAAAGCTGATAGTTGACATCCAGGCAAGAGATGAGCCACACAAGATCTTCCAGGAAGGATCCATATAGAACCCTGAAGAGAATGGTGGGATAAGCAAGAGACCTATAACCACAGCCAAGCAGTCAACAAAAGATAAACTAGACAAACAGGAACTATTTTCAACACAACCTAAAGCAAAAGTACAGAGGCCCCTAAGACCTCAGCAATAAAGCAGCCTTAATACTCACCCACCATGACTCAGGGAACTGAGTGGAAGAGGGGGCAGAAAGATTGTAAAAGCCATGGTGGGGGAGAATGTCCAGAGACATGGCCGCTCTCAGTAACATGTTCTATTTGGAGACAATTCTCTATATTTATCCCTTGAACAAAGCTCAACAGAGGCTTGGAAGAAGTCTGTAGATTGTAACAGTAAGAGAACCAGGTTTGTATTTCAGCACCATTTCTTCCCAATTATATCAATGTGGATAAGGTCATTGACTTTCAAAATCTCTGCTTCCTGCAATGCATAAGATGAGAGATAACTATATCAACAGTGATATAGGAGACAACAAGACTTAAAATACAGACGTGTATAGAATGGTGCATGAAGAAGTTAGGTTAAACTTGAAAACAAAACTTCCATAGGGCATAAAAGAAAAAGCAATGTCATAACAATGGAAGCCAAAATAAAATAATAACTGACAGGTGAGATAGCATTGTATTGATGACTCAAATAGGACCTCAAACAACATAAGTCAAGTAGGATCCCAAAACCATCAGACATACTATGTTTCTCAGGCAACAGAAAACCCCAGTTTTCATTCTCTAGGATGCAGGAACGGCCCACTCAATTCAATCTCCAATAATTTACAGGGGGGGGGTGTCAATAAGTCGAAAGACAGAGTTTACACTACTCTGTGATAAATGATGCTCTATGACATCAATTCAAGAAACCCTCTATTTAAGGTATAGGAAGTGTTGTATGGATAAGTCATCAATCCAAACTCTTTCAATTTTCTTCAGTATATTCTTTAATATTGAAAATGCTGCAGCTAATTTCCCCTGGGCCATCATTTTCTCCAGACTACTTAAATAAATGGAGTGAAGAAGGAACGATAAGGGAGGTGAGGAGGAAAAATCAATTTATAGGAACATAATGAAAGGGAGTGAATAAATTAGACCCAGGATTAGTGTTGTTTGACACTTTATTCCAGAAAACCTCATGACTGTTTGTTTTATGCAATTACAGCCCTGTGTTCTTGACATATGCTTACCCAGTGCCCTGCTGTCATCACAGCTCTACTTCCACTACAATGTACCCTGCCTGGTGTGCCATTAACACTGGGCATTGTTCAGCATTCAGAGCTCAAAGCATATTGTGGTTGTCTCCTTACTTGTGCATTACGCTGTTAATGTTAATTTATTCTTGAATTATATTTTTTAAAATTGTATGTATCATTGGTATCATACCAATCACTGAGTTACACCTTATAGAAAAATAACTTATTTATTTCTGATAACTGTGGTTATCCCCATGTTACTGAGAAAAGTCTGGATTTGAAAATGCTGAAAAAATGTCTAAGTAAGAGAGCTGGAGTTTGAACCCAGAATGAGGAGACCATGCCTTCACAGATTACCTGATGCTGATCTTCAGATAAAGTCAAATGGGTTGAGATATTTGTGTGTGTGTGTGTGTGTGTGTGTGTGTGTGTGTGTGTGTGTGTGTGTGTGTGATAGAACATGCATGAGTGAGAGAAAAAAATCCTTGGTCCTCTTCCCTAATGGCTGAAAAATTGTGATATGTTTTCTCTTGGTTTTGTGATGTTTTGTCCTTATTCATATACACATATATTAAATTTGGGTATCATTCATTTGATGTGTCATTGGTCAAATTTCTTGTCACATTTTGCCTATTTGGTAAAAGTTGCTTATTTCCAAGGACTGGCAAATGATGCACCCAGATGATTTGTCTTAAAAGTTCTTTGCAATTTCCAATCTCTATTAATTCCAATATCGTGTATGTGGAATTATGCTCGAGTAAGTTTCACTTGAAGAATTAAGTTCAGAACATCTGTTTCTCTGGACTAGTACATGGAACAAGTCCTGTGATAGATGAGAGCCATTAGTCAGCAAGGCTTTCAACACCAATTTGAGTAGCATGAGCAAGAAAAAAACTGATTCCTTGGGATGACATCTGTATTTTTCAGAGCTGAAAGAAAAATTGCCATTGGCCCTTAGGGAAGCATACACTCCCTGGCAGCCCTGAATCAGCAGAATATGTGTGGACTCCTGGTTAACGATTCAGTTTTAAAGTCTCTTTATCCTTACATGTAGGTACGGTTTCAATTTTCCAAGGAAAAGAGATGGATCTAAGTATGTCTTATTTACTGCTGTAGCCAAGCCAGAGAGTGGAAAGGATATCAATAGAAGAAAACTGTTTACTATGTTACCAGCCTTCACAGAATGAAAACCTTGAAGGAGGAATAGCTGGGAGCTTCACAGAGGAAAATACCAAAATCACAGGCGATAAAGGCTGCAGGAGGGATAAGATAATTTGTACTTTTATAATCAATTTCTATCTCCCCAGTGATCTCTAATCTCTTCTAAGCCAAGGATTGTACCTTATTTACTGTGAAACTCCAGCCTTCCCCACAGTCATTGGCACCTAGGATGTTATACAATAAACACTCATTTAAAAACAAAAGGAATAAAAAATTATGTGCATTTAAGAGGAAGGAAGTTTGCTGGACAATATTCAAAATATGTGAAAGATACTATTAAGCCAGCTATTTCTCACTGGTCTTGTGAGTCTCTCAAACACACGTCAGCCACTGGATACCAACGTCACAAGCATCCTAGTTTGATAATTACTTTTTTTCTGTCTTCTGACTTCTTTTCTTCCTGCTGCCTTCTTCCTTCTTTCCATTCATCATTTTTTTCTCTTTACATATACTATCTACCTGTAGAGGAGAAATGAAATGCAATTTCATTTCTTACATTAGCAGAATATAATTATAATGTGATGTGAGTGATTGGTATTCTGTTTGTATTCTTATAATAATTGAACACAGCAGATGAACTGTGGGAATTGTTGCCAAAATGTCTTAGATTCTAAGGTGTTTTTACTGTTTCCCATGTTTCTAAGGAAACTGTACTAATCAAGAGTCTCATCTGATTCTTTTTAAGCTTTGATGAAATTCAGTTCAAAAGTAGACCTAATCATAGTTTATAATGAGCATTGAGAGATTTTTTTCTTGTAAATTCAAAGGAAAAATACAGAATAAGAGAATTCCAAATGTTCTTAATAAAGCTGAAATTGTTGTTGAAATCAGAAATGATGATCTTAAAAACAAATTGCATATAGATCATATTCATTGTACTCACATTTGAATAAAATTCATCAGAGATTCGGGGCTTTTTGCATTTTCTAGCACATACTCTATATAAATGCTTCCATATCAATAGCATACATATAAAAAAATGGTCCCCGAAGCAAGGAGATTACGGTTGATGCACAGAATCTAGGAGAAATGGTAGCATTTTCCATTAAAATGATTTTTTTCTGTCAGCAAATGTGCATGAAAGATAACAGCTTATACTATCTCAAGTACTATGTATAAGTTTAAATCATTTACAAGTCAGCAATTTTTAAACTCTACTTACAAAGTAGCTTTTTGGGAAAACCACTAAGCATTTAGGGCTTTTAAAAAAGTTATATCATTACATAGTAACTATGAGAGTATAAATGAACTCACAACTGAAGCAGAAAATTAATGCTACTATGAAACACTAATGTCACCACATAAAATGTGAATCCAGTGATTCCAAAAATACTACATTAATAACTATGTCCCTACTTTGCATGTAAGATGTCATCACTAGCTACTGAGTTTGAGGACCGTCATATGGTTTGATTGCAAGTGATTTGCTCCAAACCTGTTATGAGAAGAGAGTACAAAATATTACAAATAACTACTTTACATGTGAAGGAGAAATAATTATGTTTTACAAAAATCAGATCTACCAGTGAAATATATATGTTTAGAGCAGGAAAGCTCAAACCATTTAAGAAAGAAGTAACAAAAAAGGACAAACTTGGGAAATGATAGATTTCTTGCTCGCCTGGAGGAGATCAATTTTATAAGTACCTGGAAGACCATCTAATGCAAGCAAAAATCAATGTGACTCCATGAGGGGCATTTGTTATTGAATTAATCTAACTTCCTCTGTTCCAGAGTGACAGACTTAGTAGATCTTTCATAAGTTAAAGCATCAGTCAAATCTCAGCTAGAGAGCTCTCTTATTCTGAGCCACACTGCTGATTTTGAAAACCCCCTACCTTAAAAATCAGAGATGATCGTTGACTAGACACAACCATGGGGAATTCACACTGCATGATATAGTTTCATCTTTGAATGCTTCAAGTTGTCAGAAGATCACGCACTTAGCTAAGGTTTGTTTACTCATAAAAGTTCATGTTCAGTGAACATTATATGTGGTTTGTATTTGGTCCTTTCCTCCAAAGTCCTAAATTTAATTATGAAATTGCATTAAGAGCTAGTCTGTTAATAAACTCCAAAATAAATTTTCAGAATAGACACACACCTCTCAAAATGGATTGGGAAAAGAATGCAAATTTTCACAAGCATTCAAGCTATGCTTGAATGAATACTAAAATTCAGGTAAAAGTCACAAAAACTGTTGACCTTTCACCACAAGCTGCTGAGAATGAATATTTCTTGGCAGGTAGACCAGTGCCAAAGGCCACATATCAATAAGATGTACATTCATCTTCTAATACTTAATATGATTCCATAAGGGTTACGGAGAAAAAAATTGAGAGATAATATAGTTTTTTTAAAAAAAAAAAACTTATTTTACCACATGGAAACTGAGGCATGGGGATTAACTGATAATGTATAAATAAAATTGCTAACAGTTTTTGAAAACATATCTCTAAGATGATATTTCTGGTATGTAAAAATAACTATAGCTAAAACTTGGTTCTGTATATAGCTATACAGAAATGACTTTGGACTTAAAGAATTGGATTCCTTACACTCCCTCAATTATAATACAAAGCATGAGATTAAAAGTTTTATGGTCTGAGAAATGTCATATCAACAAAAAAAAATCTTACCAGAGTATCACATTAAGAAATGAAGGGTTTTTTTGTCATTTATTATGGCCCTTACTAAGAAGATAATTGTAGCAAGGGCTCCAAAATTAACTAAAAGCTTAAAGCAATTTGCATGAGATGATAAAATACAGCAATTTAAATGTTCAATATTCTGATTACATAATTTTCATTTTAAGAGTATAAGCTTTTTTTACTAAATATTATATTGTCTTTCATTTCTCTGGCAATACTATTAGCATTCTGGGATATAAAGTTAAAGCCATCATATGGTGTCTGGCCTTCAGGCACACTATGTATGCTTATTCTACAACCTGATAATTATTATTTTTAGAAAAGGAAATGGAACTAGTATGTTGTATTTATTGTCTAGAACAAAAGTGAACTGCCGTGCAAACAAAATTAACTTTTTAAAAATTTCATGAGCTTGTTAATCATTATCTAACCAATGGAATGAAGTGACTGCTCAATTTCTTTACCTCTATGCAATGATTATTTTTTAATTGACTCAATATTGCTTAATTCATGTACTAGATACACCCTGAAAGTCTCTCTCTTTTCCTACCTGCTGGACATATTTTCTTTGCACAGTAGTCTATCTAGTACATTGAAAGCATAAATATTAATCCATTTGCCAACAATGAGCCATCCAGCATTTTCAGCTGCATGGAATTTGATTAGAATTTCAGAATTGGCAAATATTGTGCAAAAAGTGAACAACTTGACTGAAGAAAAAATTTGATAACTATAATAATAATAATATTAAAACAATCTGATTATTACAATACTTTAAGGAAATATCTATCTTAAAACTCTTTAGGTAATTTTGTCACCAGTGAAAAAATCATCACATAATGATGTGAGTCATGTGTATTCAATTTAATGAAAATAAAACAAATCATAAAAAGCATGTAATGATAAGAGACATTCAGGCGGTTTTTCATTCTGATAAATATTTTTTTTCTAAGTCTTTCATTTACTTGTGCACAGTTTTTCCCGCTGCCCCATCTACTGAATTTTTGTATCAGGAGAAAATTGAATGCACAGATTTCCTTCAGATCAAATCTAACAGCCTGAATTAGAAGAAGATGGGCATGCCAGAATGAACAGGAAATATGCCCAGGACACTGGTGATCATTCCTGAAAATTGAATATACTTTTTTTCTAAGTTAATAACATTCTATCTAAGGTATTGTAGAAACCATGTTAACTCTGTTGCATAATATTAACAGAGCCTTCTGAAGAAATGTACATTATTCCTGAACACTTTTCATCCTAAAAAAATAGTCATGAGTTTAAAAGCAAGCTAATCGAAAAAACTCCCTCTACCCCTTCAAAATGTCAATGAAACAAATGGAAAATGGAATTAATAATAGGTAATTAGTACAATAATTATCTTGAATGTCCATAAAATTATAGTTTGTCCTTAGATTTTATATCTGCTGTCATGTAGCTTGGAAGAATTAACTTCATGAAAGTATCAAAATGTAAAAATGCATTAAAATCTGTTAGCATGATATATATTTTATCTCTGAAGCATGGCTTGCTAATTAGTTTGATGTTTTGTTTAAACACTAAAGTATGTGTGTCCAAAACATTGTCACAATGCTTCATTTAGGTGCCTACTGTTGTTAAAAGCAGTTCTGTCTTCATAAAATATGTCAGAATAATGAAAGAAAAGAAAAAATAGCATATGAATTGTTCTACATAATTCATCCATATTCGATACAATTATACTGCTAGGATTACTTTTTGTCAAGAGTAACTGATAATTGTGCAGCGCCGTCGTATTTATTTTATATACTAGACTTAGTGAAGGAAAGATGGGATATGAAGAAATAAAGACTTAAAATTGAAATATGAATGTTGGTAATTATTAGATTGTCACTTTAATTTAAACAAAACACACAATCAGCTATTTGTTTACCCCAGGCTTCTCAAACAAAGTCATTTTGTGGCATGGTTTCTGGGCTCTTATTTTCTTTCCATAACAACACAAAAGTTCCACAGCAAAGAAAAGAAAAGAATTATGCCTCAGATCAAAAAGTGAATTTTCATTTTCATGTGGTATAACCAGGTAGTTATATTCTGTTAGTTGACAAGTGCGATATTGGTACCACACTGATGTAATATCAGCTTAAGTCCAATATTTCATGAATGTTTCTCATTTCTAGCCAAGATTTAGAGATATCAACAGTAAACATATCATGCCTTTATGGAGGTTTTCCTTCCTCTCTGACACACCATTTTAGTGATACATTTTGTTACATTAATAGAATTCTAGGTTTTTACTTTTTTTTACAAGACTGAAGCAATATCTAGTTATTTTCAGAGAAATAATACATTTTACTACTCATGGAAACTGTGGGGTATTATGCCACAAAATGAAACTACTTTGCTTTTAGTCATAAGCAATATGTTAATAATGTAACTGGGAGCCTAGCAAAATAATGAAACAGTAATCTGCAATCTGCCAGGAAAAAATGAAATGTCAGCCAATTCCACCAAATGGCAAATGGTTTTGCTGTTCAAGTACAGGGTTTCTAAGTCTGAGGGTTTAGAGTAAGAAAAAAAAGAAATAAAAATAAAAAAGCCTTGAAAAGAATCAATGGGATGATGATCTTTGATCTTCTGCAGAGAAAAACCCTTGGGTTTTGTTGATGATGTTTTAGTAGGAGAATTGTTTTGCTTTGTTCTTAATGCTGTTAGAATAATTGATTTAGTAGCTCAGATTCATGACCTTTTTTGGGTCTATGGGATAATTTGTTTCAAAAGAATTATACACAATGTAGCTCACCTTGTATTCTGACAGTATGTTGGACTATCTAAATTGCCGGGTGTGGTAGAGAAAATATTCATGGTGTTCTGATTTTGAGTGTGCCTGTTTAGAAACGTTCAGTGGTTTTGCTGACCATAAAATACTCAAACTTTATTTTTAAACAATTCCAGTGTGTCTAAGACCTGTAAGAGGGACTTTTAATATAAATTGCCTGTGTCAATATTCACAAGAATTCCAGTTTGTATTGGGAATGCAGTTTATATTATATAAAAATAGAAAAATAAAAAAAACCATTTACACAAGTACACAATCATTTGGGCTGAAGATAAAATTGTTCATCACAGTAACATCTTATAAATTTGATATTTTAAGGGCTAAAAATGTAGTACACTGAGACACAAACTATTTCTTGTCTGATTTATTTTTTTCAATATTTTAGCAGCACAAATAGGCTGAATTTATTCTGTATTAGAAACATAAGTTGAAAGAATCTGCTAGGACTCTCTAACAAAACAATATCAAATAAAGGTAATATCAGTCACAAAGACACACAAAATTGTGAGAATCTTCCTTTCATATTTTCCCAATACTAGAAATATTGTAAAAAAAATTGTAATGTATGTTGGTAAAAATTAAAACATTATATTATCTATAAACTATATATTATAGCTCCTATTTCTGACTGTTGTATCACTGTCACTTTCTAAGAAAATGAGAGAAATATCCATATAATTTTGGAGAGAGTGCAATATTTTTTGTAAGAACTCGATATTTTATCTGGAAATTCTTTTCTCTTCATGTTGGTTAGGATTGGTGAAAAGAAAAAGATGACATTAAAAATCAGTTCTCCATACCTGACTTAAAGGAACCAAATTCAACTTAAATACAAGAATGTCAGAAAGCTTCCATAATTTCCAATATCAGCCCCAACCCGATATTCACCGATTGTGACACACTTTGCTTCAATCACTGCCACCTGGACAAATCTCTGAATCCTTCCTGGACACAAACTCAACACAGATCAGCCATGCCAGGTGATCTCTCCAGCACCCTTCTATCATGAAAGGCCTAACATCCCTGTCCGGATGCAAAGTGGGATAGCCTCTTATGACTTCTCTGCAATTTCAATATCTTAGTTATTAAAACATCCAAAAGGCTTGCTGTTTTGAACAGTTTTGAGGAATAAACATCCTTTCACATGCTCTGTGATATCCTTAAGGGCAGAATCAAGGGCAAGAAGGACTTAAGAAATATCTGTCATTTTCTTCCCAACATTCTTCATATCAATGGTTCCTTCAGTTCTCATTGAAACATGAATTCCTACACTGTCATTTATGTTTGGATGCTAGGATTATTTTAGGGATTGTTTTTCTTGTGAGGTGAGGTTTTGTCACATTTTATAATTCAGCACTATTAATTCAAATAAAGCATCACTTCGAGGATAGCATTCATTCTCAGGAAATAAAACTACCTTTGTCAAGACCACCTCAATCAGTATGTTCCACAGTACACTGAGTCCTCTGTAACATTTGCAAGTTCATTTCCAAGTGTGGTTAGTGATGAGAAGCATGCTGAATGTAAGGATGGGGACAGTTTCCTTGGAAAGTGTTTCAAAAGTTGTGCTTATCCATTTTGCCCTGGTATATATTTCCATAATGGTCTCATTTTTAACATCAGTGCATGTGTTTTTCCCCTCTTTTTCCACATATTCCGTTTTAACTCCTTCCCTGAATATACAAAGTGCCAAAAACAAAAGGAATGTAGGGCAAAGTCCTCTGTTCACCTTTGGCGTTCATTGCCTTCTCTTTTGTATAGAGAATATTCTTTAATCATGAATTTCTTTTTGTATTTTTTCCAATCCAGCGTATTGTCCTCTTTTTTAGGTCTTCCCATGGAACTGTGATACTGCAGGGATTCTTGTATGTAGATCCATTACTGCATCTCTTTCTTTCTCCTCATCTTCCTTAATGTTCTCAGACTGATTCTTGCTATATCTCATTCCTGAAACCTGCATTACGATCTTTTCTGGGTCACCATAATTTCTTCTATGCAGAAATTGGTATTGATCCATTATTTCCTAACTGTGCCTACTGCCAGACTAAATAACCAAGTTTCTCTCTTGGTATTCATAATAAAATACCCTGTCTCACAGGCATAGAAAATGAAATAATGTATGTGGTAAAAGGCATATACGTACAGGGCTTAAGAGATGGGGTAAATGAAACCTAGCCATTATGGTCAGGAGGTTTTATTTTTGTGAGGTGGTAAATGAGTTCATTCTAAATGATGAAAAGATCCTCTGGAATAATATAAACAACATTCCAGAGAAAGAATAACATAATACTAAACAACATGGAAAGCTTTAGGATCTGTGATAAAATCAGAATTATTTCTATTCAAATAGAAACATTAATTTCTACACTTATTTATGCTTGGGTACAAAATATACAAAATAAATAAAATTAGGGAGGTAGCCACACCAAAGCACAGAACTCACCACAACATACCCATAATTAAGCTTTGTTACTTAGCAGTATTTTAAAAGTTAAAATACAAAAGAGAAGCAGTGAAACTTGTATTTTATAACAATGATCTTCTACTCTAATGGGCTTAGGCATGTAGATAAAGCTGGAGGCGAGGAAGCAAGGCATGTAGAAGATGACACTGTTCCAGCTGAGTAGTTATGAGAACTGGCAATGAGGAAGAGTTGTGAATGATGTTGGAACAGAGGGAGTTATGTATTTTAAAGATGCTCAGAAAGCAAATTTGATGCAAGCAACTTTGAAAGTTGAGTCCAAATCTGATGGATCAAATTTGGACACAACTAAATCTTAAGATCATTGACCAAGATAGAACTTTGGGAGGAGAAAAACACTGGATACGGAGTAGCAGGAGATACCACCATATTCAGAACCATTGTCTGATTTTAAAGAAACTAATCAGAATACCATTTGGTAACCTGCAATGTAAGAAAAAGACCATAACTGTAAACATTACTGAAAATTCTCAGTAAGTAATGAATTCATGTGTCTAACCTATGCAGCTAGAAGAGAGCAATAAGTAAAATACATTTTATAATTATGTAGACTTCTTTGGGGACTTTTAACAACAGTTGTAGGAGATTTTTTTTTATCTCAGGTCCCTTTTCACTTGGTTTGTCTTATTTAACCAAACAACTTAGGTGCATGTGTGTCTTTACCTTTTGACATTATATATATACATATATATTGCATTTTATATATTATTACATATACTATATATTGCATTTTTCAATATATATATATATATACAATATATTTCCATATATATATTCAAAAATAAAAGTCAATGAAGCACAACTTGGGAAATGCAAAGTTGGGAATATTAAAAGTATGTATAATTATAAGGGATTACAGAAGATTGATTAATTTTGGTCAAAGGAAAATATGGGTATTAAAGAGATTTCTTGGCACACCTTGCTAATAGGCCTACCAAGTATCCTAACACCTTGTGGCAGTTAAAACTCAAGTATACGAAGTAAACTCAACCTTTCATTACACAAAGTTTGTCAGATCCTTATAATTTCTTTCATTTGCCTACATAACAATAGAAGAGGAATCTGCATTGCCATCCAGATCTAATATTATCTAACTTATATTTTCTCATAAACCCATACAATTTTACTTTAATTTCTTATTTTATTGAGAACTTTATTGTATGAACATATTGTCTATTGGGTGTATTTCTATCAATGTATACCTTTATATTACCTCTGGAAGTGGCATTTCTGTTTAATCTCCCAGCATTTATCAGGGGCTACTACCTCTCACTTGTCCTCCTGACCCTCTGTAAATTCTATCCATCTTCCCTCAGAACACTGCTGGTGCCTGTTCCTCTCTTGAATTCCTATTGCGACACTGAGTATCAGGTCTTCATTGCCCACTTGCAGACTATTGCTTCAAGTTTTTAAAAGCCTTCCTCGTCATAGTCTGAGTAAATCTTGTTTTCAGGAAAACTTCCTGTAGACGCTTTACTGATCATCATTTTACTCCAAAAATGAAATTGTTCCCTCTTCGCAAATTGTCAAGTAAAATTAATATTTGTCAAGGAATCAGGAATTTTTTCACAACTAAATTTGGAACTTTATTTCATCACATATATCCATTTTATTGTTATTTCATTTCTTTTTTTCACCAAACTACAGTGTTTTAATAAATAAAAAATCATAGTGTTACTCTCCTATTATAAATGTATTCATTATCACTATCAAGTGAAACAAAAAAAATCAAAGAGTAGGTAAAAACATTTGCCATCCACTTAACTTTTGTCGAGCAACATTTTAGACAATTAATTTGCTATCAATATATGAATATGCATTTTTAGCTTGCACTTTCATGAAACAGTATGCTGTAGTCATCCTTCAATGTAACAACATATGACTTGAGTCCTCATTTTAAATATTGCATACACCAGTATAGGGAGGGTCAATAGTCATAGAGTTTTTCTGTAGGCATCTGGTGACTCTTAAATGCCACACACCTGCTTTCTACTCTCAATATTGACAGTGTAATGGCTGTTACATACTTTAAACATTACTTCAGTTTTGAAGTATACATTTTTGTAATATATATATATATATATATATATATATATAACCAATCTTTTCCTCATGGATAAAGGATAATACCTTAATTTTAATGAAAATTAATTGTAATTTTTCCTTTAATATACTATTGTGAACATTTTTTTTCTACACTGCACCATTTTCTGCCAGAAATTATCTCTAGCCTTATTTTAAATTCCCAAAGTTCTTTTGTCTAGGTCACTGCATTTACCACTTTTGACCTTGAATTCTAATTATTTCAGTCTTCTTCCCCTAATAAAATATAAGCTCCTGTAAGAAAATAACTCTCAATAAAGACTCCACAGTAGTTGGATCAATGCCCTGAAAATTATGACCATTCAAATCTTGTTTGTTGAATAACTGGTTGAATTAATGAATGTCAGAAAATAGATCAGTAGAGGACACTATGTCACAAGGGCAATTCAAAATTTAGCATGTTGAAATTATTTGCAAATGCTCAAATAAATTATGTAACTTACCCTAAATTATCTAGTAAATTAGCAACTGTCAATGACATTAGAACGAAAAAGGAGAAAAAACTATCACATTGCAATTTCTCATAAAGCAATTAGAAAAGCAATTAATGAGTGGTGAGTCTTAGAGACTATAATGGAATTGTTGGGTGAGAATGCATTCATTTTGCCATCCTTTCTCTAAATGCCAAGCAAAATCCTACAAAGTTAATTCACTGACGATTCTCTGCTTTTAAATTTAAAAAATAAAAAAGACCTAAAAAACACAAAACCATTTGACATATTGATTGAGTTATGTGAACTCTATTTTGAGTTTAACCATCATCAATTTAAGAGGGAACCAGGAAAATGAATAATAAATCAGGTTTAAAATCTGCAGACATGGACTCTTAGGCACTCCTCATTTTCATAGATGAAAAAGAAATCCAGTTTAATACTCCATCTGGACCATTAATCAGACAGAATGCAAGATGTGGACTTTTTCCTTAAGAGAAGATTTTCACAGGCTAAGCCACAGCATTGCCCGACCTCGTGCTTGAGCAAATGGCCTTTTCTTGTTGCCAATTATCTCCTCCTCACTTTATCTAAATCTTGTAACCAAAAGTGCACTATGAGTTTGAAGTACCATATTGTACTGAATACAGAGGATGAAGGACACAGTCAAAATGAGTTAGGGTTTCCCTGCACATTAGAATTAAATGGCTTGACATGTTCTTTCCTAGACTCTCCCATCAACCTTCCAACTAAGCCTCATGGTTCACAAGCATGACATCTGTCTGCTGGCAGGAACCACATAGACATGGGACCCACGCTTAAGCACTGGAAACCTGTAATTGAGCAGCTGCCTCTGGGCATCTGGTAAACCCTGAAGCTCTTTAAAATATAGATTGAGACAAAGCTGGACAAATCTGCAGCAAGATCAAGCTTGATCCACAGATGCACATACTTTATAAAGAAACGGTTCTAATATAATGAAGTGAGACGAGCTTGTGGGAATATTTAACAAACAGAGATTTCAGTATGTTATTTCATTTCATGCAATGTCTGTTCACTGTTGCATGGTAGGACTCTCACATGAGCAAGCTTGTCTCGAAATGAAGCCTGAGTCTGCCAACAGAGAGAGAGAGAGAGTCACAGGGAGTAGAGGCACCCCATCCTGTCTTCCCTACTAGGTAGAAATCAGGTTTGACTTGGGAACATCAGAAAAATACAACAAAGTTCCAAAATTTGCTACTTTACATTTCAAACTTGAAAAGATAACAATTTTGTTTACTTGTAACCAAACCTGAACTAGCCTAAGGGTATGGATAACTTTTATTCATCTCATAAAATATTATTATCCTGTGGATTTGGCTATAACTTATTGTACTGTTTGATTAAGAAAAATCTATCAAATATTCCACAGTAAAGTTATATAAGATAGTAGACATAGAAAATGTGGCTGTTTCTAAAGATGAAACTCGGTGGTAAAGTCTGTGCTTACCATGTGTGACATTATGTTTAAATTACCAGCACCAAAAAAAAATAAAGTTAATTCTAAAATTTATCTCATAATACATATTTTAAATAACTGAGCTTGTAATCAATGATGTCAGTTAATGTTCACTAGCAAGTGACATTGAGCATCACTTTCAATACTACATAAGGATTAGCTCACTTAATGCTCATGACAAGAACTCTGTGAGGAAACTGTAGCAAATATAGGTTTAGAAACAAGGGCAAGTTCATGGTACCCTGAGTGGTAGAGCAGGGCTACAACAGCAGTCTGATGTCATAGCCTACAGACCTAACATCTCTCTCCACCCTTCTGTTGTTGAAAGACATTCTGAACTCAATTTCTGTTTGTAAGAATAAAGTATGCAAAGAACCATGTTATGACACAATTCCCCACCAAGGGTATCACTTGCCAAGACGTCATTAGAGAAGAAAGGGGTGTTGAGTTTTGTCAAAGGCCTTATCTGCATCTATTTAGATGACCATGTGGTCTTTGTGGTTGAGTCTATTAATGTGGTGGATTGTATTTATTGACTTGCATATGTTGAACCATCACTTCATCCCTGGGATGAAGCCTACTTGATCAAGGTGAATAATGTTTTTATGAGGTTTTGTATCAGGTTTGCAAGAATTTTGTTCAGGATTTTTTT
>PVHP010035827.1:0-18289 GCA_004024765.1 Zapus hudsonius
AGGGCTTGAAGGGAAGGTCGGTGAAGGAGACCAGAGCATGACACACATCAGCATGAAATGGTATTTAAAGCCATGAGGTTAGTACAGTGAACAGAGAGAAAACCAATCCCAATATTTAGTAGTTGGAAAAGCCCACAAGACCCTGAAAATACCAGAATTAATTATATGTGAATCTCTGTGTGCCAATTTATGTATACATAAAAGTTCCTGAAAGACAAACCAGCAGATTGAAAGGAAAATGACAGAAATGAAATGCCCCAGAGAGCAGGCAAAGGAAACAGGAAAGAACCTCAGGGTTTCCTTCCCATGGCAAGGCCCAGAGAGCACCCTGGGGGCAGTTAGGGAGAGATGGAGTCATAATAGGATGGTCTGACTTTGGTGGCTTGGGTAACAAAGGTAGTTTAGACTGTTCTTTTGTTATGTCTTAGCTCAAGACATAGAAACATAAGGCTCTGCTTCCAAATAAGACTGAGGTATGCTGAATAAAATGGTTAACTTTTATCAAAAATTCTGATTTAGAAAATGCTTGGAAATGGTTGTTCTTTGACTTAACTGAATTTTCTGGGTAGCTGCCATCCAGGGTTTAACTTTCAAATTATTCCTCAACAGAGCAGTATAGTTTATGGTAGTCTGTGCATTCATACTCTTCCAAATATTATTTCTCATTTTCACAAACTGTAAGTACCATCCTCATATTAGGGATACATCAAATTAAAATTAATGCCTAGGAGTCTTAAAACAGGGGGGAAACTATTCAAACAAGTATAAATTAGGGTTAATTCTGGCCCATCCAAAAAGAAAGAAAATTCCAACATGACCCTTCGCCTTGACATTAGTAAGAGGTTGATAAACTGTCCACAGGCTCGCTGTGAGCGAATGACGTGCTCAAGATACAGGTGACGTGAGTCCAGCAGCCCTAAGGCCCAGGGGATCAGAAAGGAAGAAACTAGACTAAATGTGAATGGAGAAGGGGGGGAGGGGGGAGGCAGAGGAGGTGTGAGAGGACCCTTTTGGAGATTTTGGAGATGGGGAAGAGACTGGTCACAATTAGGATCCAGAGACACCAGTGTGCTGAATTGCTGACTTCTGGGGACAAAAAAATTCAGCCCAAATCCAAGCAGCCAGAGCAGGCAGCATGTCCCACCAGCATCAAGTACAGAGAAGGGACAGAAAGAGGAACTGCAGCCATCAGGAAGAGAGAATGTGGAGCCGCCAGGCACACCTCCAGAGGCCGGGCTTAGAAACCACAGGCTACTGAGGAGGAGGAAGACCCAGGCCTTGACCTTCTCAGCTAAGGAACATCAGGTAGAGTTCTACCCCAGCCTCACCAGAGGGAAACAACAGCCAGTGTCACAGGACTGTCACAGACATAAGGCTATGAGAAGCCACTCAGTAAACCATTAACTCAAGGAAGATGGGCAGAATCCCACCATCCAGGGGTCTGCCCCAGCAGGAACACACTGCTGGCAATAGGAAGGCCAGAGCACTCCAAAGGTCAGGAGTGGGTAGATCAGCTAATCCCTAGCTACCTGCTGAAATGAGATCTATCAGGTCACAGAGACCCTGCTGAGAATCAGGCAGCTAGGCCAGGGTGCTCAGGTCCACAAGAGCCCAGGGCTTCCCCAAAAGACAATGTAGCTAAGGACCTTGAACTTCTGATACTCCTGTTTCTACCTCCCAAGTGCTGGGATTACAGGCATGTGGCAGTTCGATGTGGCGCTGGGGACTGAAGTCACGCTTAGTGAGTGTATGCTAGACAAGCTTTGACCACTGCACTACATCCCCAGCCCGGGAGCTTCTTATTAGGAGTTCCTTATTTTGGTTGTTTTGGGGGGCTTGGTTTGGTTTTTCAGGTAAGGTTTTGCTCTAGCCCAGGCTGACCTGGAATTCACTATGTAGTCTCAGGCTGGTCTTGAACTCACAGCGATCCTCATACCTCAGCATCCTTAAATGCTGGGATTAAAGGTGTGGGCGCCACACCTAGCCCTAGCCCTTATTTTGCTGTTTCCTCTCTATTTTTATATAAATAAATTTACAAATTAACAAACAAAAACTTTAAAAAAGGATACAGGGAATACCAATGTCTGCTTTATACCAAACATGTTTATTTTTTTCTTCTTAGTCATTGTAGTATAAAAATATTTTCTAGTGACAGCACAAAAAAAGAAAAAGCCCTGACCAGTAAAGGGCTGAGAAGATGGCTTAGTAGTTAAAGGTGCTTGCTTGTAATGCCCGTTCCCCTGGGTTCAAATCCCCAGTACCCATTTAAAGCCAGATATACTCAAAGAGGCACATGGGTCTGGAGATTCTTTGCAGTAGCATAAGGCCCTAGTGTGCCCATTCTCCCTCCCTCCCTCCCTCCCTCCCTTTCTCTTTCTCTCTCTCTCTCTCTCTCTCTCTCTCTCTCTCTCTCTCTTTCTCTCTCTCTGTCTCATAAATAAATGAAAAATATTTTTAAAAGCACCAGTAAAGACTCATACATACTTTAACAGCTTTATGACTTCACCAAAATGAGGATTATTACCCTCTCCACAGTCTTGTGGTCAAACTATCTCCGAGGAGCTCAGTGAAGTTGAATAACTCAGATGACAAACATGTTATAATTTTACAAAGTTTACATCAGTGCATGCACTTGTATATAATTTTTCTTATTTTAATAGAACTTTATTTCAAACTAAATGTTTCTTTTCCATAAAATATAAGTTTATAGCACTGGTAATATGTTTATTTCCCTTAACCCAAGAGTACTGCAGTGACAGCCTTATCAATATTTTCCAGAGACCTCTTGGGTGCGGCAGGACAGCTGTCAGAGTTTGATTTAAAAAAATGAAGAAAAAGAAAATGTTGTAAAAACACTCTTCTACTTCATTCTCTGGTTTATGTTTATTTTTTAAATCTATGAATCCAACTAAGATGATAGTTTCTCTTAAAATTCAAACTAGAAAATTAGAATTATCAAAAATGTTTAATTCAGGATGCAACATGATACTATAAAAGAATAGAAATTGGAAAAAAGAGATCCTCAGTGTCTGATGGTAAGAGTTTTCAAGCAGAAATACCCAAGCAAAAGGAAGTCCTGCCTGCTCTGAAGAGAGATGTGCCTAAGGCTCTGGGCCATTCTGGTTTCACCTTGTTTACCTACAAAAGACAGCATCTGCTGGTCCCACGAGTGGGGTTTTCCTCGGGGTGTCTCAGCACTGCCCTCCTCCTACATGACTCAAGGTCAGAGGAAAGAGACAACCTAGGATGGGTGAGCTTGGGTGACTATGCTGAAGATATCCAAGTCAGCACATGTTGTTGACGCATGCCGGCTCTAAGTTAGTCCACCCAGACATCTTTGCTGAAACTCAAGAACCAGACAACTCTGCCTTCCTTTGCACACTAATGCTGCAATTCTTTAAAGAATGAAAAAGGTCTGGGGAGATGGTTCAGCGGGTAAAAGCATGAGGATCTAAATTCAATCCCCAGCACCCACATACCTAGTTGAGTGTGACCATGCATGCTTTGAACCCCAGAATTGAGGGGTTCTCCTCTGGCCTCCACGGATGTGTCTACAGGGGGTATGTTCATCTAAAAACATGTGCAAACATATGTGTTTACACATGCGAATAAAAAATAAAAGTAAAAAAACAAAGAATGACTATTTTCTCAGTGGGGAAGAACAGTGGGAGAGGCAGGATGAATGGATCATGAAGATGCGGCACATTTACACGAAGGAAAACCAAATTGGTAGTAAAATAGATGGATCTGGAAAAGATTATACTAAGTGAGGTAACCCAGGCTCTAAAATTCAGATGCCAAATGTTCTCTCTCATATGTGGATCTTAACTTCACATTTTTAGGCTTGTATATAAGTTGGAGTAAGAGTCAGTAGGAAGGAGGGAGGGAAGAAGGGAGAGAAGGAGGGAGGCAGGGAGGGAGGAGAGGAAGACTGGAGGTGGATGGTCTAAGGGGCTGGGGGAGGGGAGAGAGGACAGGAGGGAGGAAGGAGGAGGAGGGTTAATCAAAATTAAATATGTTATGAATAAACCACATGGAAACTTACTTCTTCACTGGCTAAAAAAGACAAATGTTCAAAAAGAGAGAATTTGGGCAGAAGTACCCTATAGGGTAGATAATGTCATAGATTATTAAAGAAAATTTCAGTGCCAGGGGTGCCATACCCTCCAGTGATTGGTTGGTCAGGGACACCCTTTCTGCTCCCAAAACATTACAGGCTACTTCCAAGGTTCTTGGTTACCCACCAAAACTAGATGATGATAAGACCCTACTGCTAAAGCCATCACATGCTTGGCCTGTGGGACACTGAGAAATCAAGCAAGAGCTGAGCTGGAAGCCTCCTCGCTGTCACGATGCAGGAAAGAGCTATGCTGCCCATTGGAGGAGAAAAGTCATCAATGTCCTTAGCCAGCATTGGAACCTGCAGGCTTCACGCCTGATCAGCCAGGTCAAATGTGCCCACTGCTGCAACAGTGGCATCATGTCTGTCATGAAGGAAACCAAGTCTTCTGACTGGATTTGAAGCCTGCTGCATGGTACTGAAAATGGCCGGTAGTGAAAATCTAATAAAAGCCTATGGCTGGGGAAGTCATAAGCCCTAGGAGGAATTGTCTGACTAAGTGGATATATTATGCCCACTAAACTGCCTTCTAAATACTTATGCATATGATCATATATTAATGTATATGTTCATATACTACTGCTACTCTTCTTTTGATTTGAGATGCTTACCTTTTCAGATTGCAGTGACCACTAGGGAAATTCAAAACTCATCAAAGTGCTGAGAAGGGACAGTGGAGTGTTGAGCATTGAGACATGTCTGTCACACCCCCCCCCAAGGCCCAGGGACCATTGCAGATGAGGTACCAGAAAGAGGGTAAGAGCCAAAGGAAGGAGAGGAGTGCTTACAATATTGTCTTCCAGACACAGTGCTCATAGCATTCATGACCTCACAGAGACTAAGGCTACATAAGACCTGCAAAATAGGAGGGAGGAAGTGATGCATCATAATAGAAGAGAGACTAGTTGGGAAGAAGAAGGAATTCAGTAGGGGATATAAAGGAGGGGAACTAAGGAGGCTGGTGGGAGGGGTTATGATCAAGATATATCGTGTTTATGTATGAAGGGTGTCAATAAAAAGCTTTTTAAATCCTATCTTGGGGTGAGGAAGGGGTGGCTGGGGTGCCAGAAGTGCCAGTATGAGATGAATTCTGAATAAAAGGCCCCAGCCCAGTTGAAGGATGCATCTAATTGAATAGCTGATGTCTCCCTTCTCGCTGAGAGGTTTTCTCCAGTTGTCTATAGACCCAGTGATCAGCACACCAAGGTCCCCACTGAGAGGAAGAATAAGGCAGAGAGTGAGGATGGAAAAACTTTGGGCAGAAGCTGCAAAATCAGCATATGAAAGAAAGCAGTTGGCAGAGAGGAAGGTTGGACCCGGTCCACCTCTCACACACCAGGGCTAACACCAAGGGGAAAGCATGAGGGGCAGGAACCCCAACTTTACAAATGCACAGGAAAGCTGTGCTAGTCAAATTGTATCGGGGACTCGTAATATCAGGGTAAACACCCCAAAGCTTTACTCATGGTACTTCCCCAGGTTCATATCTCAGCGTGCCAAAGAATTGGACAAACTTGGAGGCATTTTCTTCATCACACACGTTTATTTCAGATTGGAGGAAGGTTAGAGGATTTGGGGAGTGGGATAGGGGAAAATAGTCCATATCTTAATTAAAAGAAAATGGGGAGTTACAGAGATCTCCAGCCTCCAGTGTGGACAGAGCACGTGGGAGAGAGTTGATCAAAATAGCAGAATCTGTGCTGCTCAGCCAAACAAGCAAAAGAAGGAAAGATCACGAGAAGGAAAGGTTCATGTGGGAAAGAAACCCAGCCCCTCAACACAGCCGTTAGGCTGTGGTGAGTACCTTACCCCATCCTTCTAGCCTGCTATGCTGGGGACAGAGACTGGATTTCTTATTTCAGTGAATTATATGACCTGGACCAGGTGAGTCAGAGAGATAGCTGGTTGGTCCATACCTGGCCAATCAGCTTTAGAATTTAGGTTTAAACTCTAGCTAGAGACACCTCCCATTCAGGGGGAGGGGGCCAGGCATGGAATCCATAGAACTTGCCTCAAGGTATGGTTTGACTGTCACAAAATGGTGTATATGTGTATAAATCTCCCCATTCTGTTGTAGAAGGTGATCAGCGAGCTTCTCACCTTCCAGTTCTGGTCTTCTTTCTTTCTCTCTCTGCTTCTATGACTATGTACCTGTTGCTGCCCAATACCTTGTTCTGGGACACAAGAGCAGGGAAATCTCAGTGAGTGCCCACTGAACCCCAATAGCTGCCAATATCACCACCACCATGGACTGGACATTTTGAAAACCCTGGGAGATTTGGAAGAGTCACTGAAAATCTGCCAAGGTACTTGGTAAAGTACTGTACATGTGTTTTGTTGTATTTTTGTCAGAAAGTCCTGTAATGCATACTACTTTAGGCTTGGGTATTTATTGGATGTCAGTCCTCTTCACAGGGTTTTGCAAAGGGCAGACAAAACTGCTGGCTGTAAATTCAGAAACCCAAAAACAGAAGGCAGCAATTGTCTTTGTAATGCAATAGAGTGCTAAGCCTTACAGTTCCCATTGTTCTGTGATTTGTCTTTATAATCCCAAGTAACTCTCAACCTTTTGAAAACAAATTTAAAAAAAACTGTAGAAGACATCTATTTTAAACTTTTTACTAAGCCATGTCTTGCTAAAAACTTGTAAAATGAATTTTAAATATGTAAGACCCAATTGAATTGATTTTTATTGTATGTAGGTAGGATAGGCCTCGTCAGATATTTATTACCATTTACTGTATTTGCAAAGCAATCGGTCTACCCCACTCCTGGCTTCAGCCTGGGCTGACCATGCTCAGACAGCCCAGCAGGATGGGCTTTCTCCCTTGACACTTCCCATAGGCCTTGGCAGGGACATTGTCTGGCTAATGGATCCTGGAAGGAAGCCAGAGCTGCAGTCTGCTGGTTTGTTTGTTTTTAAAGATCACACCCATTTGGAGCTAAACTGCACACAAGGTAGGATGGGGGTAGGGAAGATCTTATTTTATTTAGAAAAGGAGACCCACTAAAAAATGATACCTTGATGAGCGCTTCTAATGCCATAAGGAATATGTTGAGAAATATTAGCAATGAATATGCAACATGAATCTGTCTGTTTTCCTTCTGGAATTTGCAGAGAAAAGGAAATTGTCTGCTTAGAGTAAATGTACAGGTATTTCAAGTCTCTTGTTATATTAAAAATAAAATTTGAAATTAAGAAAGTGTATAACTTTGCTTACTATTGTATTTCTGACTTCAAGAGTTAAAATTACTCAGAGTATGTGTTCATAAAATTATGTCACGTGAAAGAATGTACCGATGGGGAAATCTCAGAACCTATCTCAGATGATGTCAGCAAGCACAAGGCAGAGAGCCGCTGATTTTTCAGTCAACTGCAATAAAAGTTCAGAGCAGCCTAAGGCTGGCTGTCAGGAAATGAGCTTAAGCAAAGGAAGTGGGAGTCGTCTGGTCCATGGGTAAGTGAGGCTTTTACTAGTAGGCTCTTTCGTTTGTTTTTGAGGCTAAGTAAGAGTGCATGTCTTGTCTTTCTCATGGACAAAAAAGCAATACCATGGGATAAGATAACATCTGAGACAGTGCAAGGCCCTGCATTCCTCTTACAGAAAGCTGTCTGCTTGGAGTCCTGGGCTGTTCTGCTCAATCCTGGCTGAAAGACTCTGCTGGCAGAGGGAGGGTTAGCAAGTTGAGCACTGATGCTTTCTACAAGATGAAAACTGAATCTAGGAACTATTCTAGGCTAGGAATTCGACCTTGGGACGATGAAAGGCCACTTTGAGTCATCTGCCAGAATTCATTCTCACAGACTAGCCAAGTATCCAGAGATGCGTGACCACGTGCAACCGTTAGTTTAGCCCATCCTATAGCAACATGCAGTCTAACTGAAACTTTGCAACACATCCATAGCATTCCTAACACAACCAAAGATTGTTGTCCCAAAATACTTACCTTAGAGATTCTAAAATGCTTATAGGAAATTAGTTTTAAGAGATCGAAGATGCCAGGCGTGGTGGCGCACGCCTTTAATCCCAGCATTTGGGAGGCAGAGGTAGGAGGATTGCAGTGAGTTCAAGGCCAGCCTGAGACTACATGGTAAATTCCAGGTCAGTCTGGGCTAGAGTGAGACCCTACCTCAAAAAAAAAACAAAAAAAAAGAGAGAGATGGAACAGTAAGTACACTGGACACCCATAAAGAGGCTCAGATTAGAGATGCCTGTGGTCCTGAAAGGGAGAATCCAATTTGCAATTTGCAATTTGTGTCCTACAGTATTCTTTATGAAAGTTACTAAGGTGCTTATTAGAAAAAAAATTATTTGTACCTCTGTGTGTGTGTGTGTGTGTGTGTGTGTGTGTGTGTGTGTGTGTGCTCCCATGTGCATGTGGAGGCCAGAGAACAACTTCAGGATTGGTTCTTACCTCTCTCCTCATTTGAGTCAGAGTCCTTCATTGTTGATCCATTCTCATATTTTCAGGAAATTCCCCTGTTTCTGCCTCCTTTTTTCGCCATAGGCACTCTGAGATGACAGAAGCCCACCAAAGCTTCCAGCTCTTAGGGGGGGTCTGGGGATCCAAGCTCATGTATTCAGAGGTGCAGTGCCAGCACTTTTTACACTGAGCCATCTCCACAGCCACCAGAAAATTCCCCAATCAAGTTCGTATGTTTCGTATTCAGCAGCCTGAATTTGTTTCACAGAGACAGTTTGATTAGTAGTGTGCTTGCCTAACATATTTTCTCACTAGAACTGCAAACTAAGTAAAATAAATAAAGATTGAAACAGGAAGAATGATGGAAATATTCTTACTCCAGAAGAACTAGAGGATTAAAAATGATGCAATGTCGATACGGATTAGGAGCCAGGGAACTTGCTCCTGACAGGTAGTCACCCACAGCCCCTCAGAAGCATCCATGCCACCTAGCCTGGTGTCTGATCAAGTCTCATCTAAGCTGTCTATAAACCACAACCTCCTAATCTCTCCTCAGCAACAACTTTGTTTCACAGGCTTAGCCTGGGTGGATGGGCCCATCCTAAATTAGTGTTCCTCAGGGGCTCACCAGCCAATCAGTTCTCTCCCCACACAGTTCCCTGCTGATGAGGCTTATTCTGATTGGATTCCTGGTTCATATAAATGGACCTGAGACACAGGGGTAAGCCCCTTCTTCATTTCCCCCGAGACTTCCTCCCCGGATAGAGAGACTCTATTTATTGGTAGAAAAAAAAAAGCTATTGATCAAAATGTTCATTCAGTATAAGCAAAGTAAAGAGAAAAAATGTTAACTCTTCCAGGCAAATTAGATAACTTGTGATGTCAAAGGGAGACATTTTTTTATCTTAAATATATATTTATTGTCCATAATGAGTTACATTATTTAGTGGGCAAACAATGAGTTGTTATCCCCAATTCCCGGATGTCCCCCCTCCCCATCCCCAATCAGCTGGATATCCTCCTCCGTGTACCCTCTGGATCAGTCCTTGTGGCAGGGGACCCTGGATAGTCTAGTACTCCGCCTGGTCCTCCTGGCCCAAGTGTGTTGTTGCTGAAGGGTGCCATGCCTCTGGACAGTCTCCCCCACCACAGCTCTCACAATCTTTCCGCTCCCTCTTCTGCTCAGTTCTCTGAGTTGTGGTGGATGAGTATTAAGGCTGCTTTAAGATTGTGAGTTTAGGGGTCTTTGTGTCGAAGATTGTTGGTTTCTGTCTCACTGGCTTATCCTGTGTAGATTGTATGGATCCTCCACAGGGAGACATTTTTATTGGTGAGGTTTTCACGGAGATAGTGTTAGCTAAGGCCTTCCTTTCTTTGTATTGAGTAAGGAATTAGCTCCTCTAGGCTGTAGGAGGGGGTCCATGGTGAATTACAAGCCTGTAATTTGTTTGTTACAAGTCACAGGGAGTAGCACAGGGACCAAAAAGGAAAGGGACTCACTCAGGAAAAAGTACGGCCAGTGGGGAGAGGGTATGGAAAGATGACTCCCATGCCTGATCATCCCCCTGATTGGGTGAGCACCCAGTGATCAGTTTCTCTGTTGGACCAAGGGGACAAGCACAGGGCATGTAGACTGGTTCACGTTGAACTTCCTTAATTGCCTTTGTGTCTTCTGGAAATGACTCTTTAATTTGATTAGACCTAAAGTTGCTAAAGACTCTCTGATGGTCTGGAGGGCATTGACAGCCCACAGCAGGCAAGCTTTGTTTGTTGTTGGTCTGTTTTGAGCATGCTTGACTAAGGTGTAGCGCCATGGCCAGAGGGTATCACTCTAGCTTCTTCAGCCTTGCTGGCTGGAATCACCAGAGCTCTCCTGAGAGCTGCTTAGGCCCTCAGCTCCACTGGCTCCTTGTTCTGAGTTCCAGACAGTACAGCTCAGTAGCTTACCAGGTCGTCTGCCTCTCCATTTTGCAGTCAGCTATCTTGGACCACCCTACCAATAAATAAATCCCCTTTTTATAACAGTATGTGTGTCTGTGTTCTATTAGCTCTGTTCTTCTAGAGTAGGGCTTCTTAAAATATATAAGTATATAAAGTAGGTATACAAATACAACATTTACTGATAATATATAATACATCTATTTTAAAATGACCCTTTGGTATATTTGTATTTTTATTTGGCTTTTATTTTATTCATGGATTTTATTTTATTTATTTGGTAACTGTGTTTACTTTATTATTAAACAAAAATTTTCATATTATTGAGATATGTGATTTTTTGCAAAATAAATTAAACCTTGGCTGAATATTTGATAGTGCAGGACATGACTGTCTTCAGTGGTTTTCAGAGTTGACTGAGGTTTTGTTTTGTTTTGCTTTGTTTTGTTTTCTTTTGTTTAAGACAAGGTCTCAGGTAGCCCAGGCTAGCTTTGAATTCCCTATGTAGTCACTTCCACCTCCCAAGTACTGGAATTACAGGCTTGTGTCACCATACCCGGTTTTATCAAAACCAGGACGATACGAATGATAGGCAAGCAAACTACACAGTGAATTCTAGGTCAGCCTGGACTAGAGCGAGACCCTACCTTGAACCCACCCCCCCTCAAAAAAGGTAAAAAACCTAATGGTAGGGCTGGCATAGGGAGTGGGGTGATGTAGAGAGAAAGACTAAGAGTGAAATTCTGCAGCTTGAATTGCAGGGAGTCATGCTGCTAAGGCGGCCCAGGAGTGGGGGCTCTGGCTGAAAGCACTAAGTTCTTGCACAGCAGTGCACATTCCGTGAAGAGTTTATGATTCCCTTCTGCTGGGGAAGCTTTCTCTGGGCTGCTCCCCATTTGTGGACTATTACAAGGTGGAAGGTACAACAGGATCCCTGTCTCAATCTCGCCCACAGTCTTCACTATTTGACCACAGAATTTACTTGAGAATTGGAGGGTATGTCATCTATGATAGTAACAGATTTTATCTAACAAACAAAAAATATTTTACAACACATCTTTAAACTGATTCTCTAGTTTTCAAGTTTGTGAATATCTCCCACAGCCAAGGACTCAGTTGTGATATGTAATTTGGATTAGATAAAGAAGGAAGGTAAGGAAATTGTACAGTCACACCATCTTTCATATTGTGGCATTTTAAATGATCAAAACAATTTATCATGTGAAGAATTATTCTGTCAAGAAAAAAAAGCTCAACACATGCAGAATGACAAGAGCAATGTCTACATGAGGTCACTAAGCCATCATGTTAATTTCTCTCTAATGACAACAATGCCACAGAAGTTTCAGATCCCTTCTTCTGGGTGTGATGTAGCTATTTGTCAAAAGATTTAGGGCAAGATTGCCCAATTTTCTTTAGTAATGCTTCTAAAATGGAATTTCCATAACAACTATGTAATTTTTACATGGAAATAACCACATTGCAAAACAGGAAGGCCCACCCCAAGGGGAAAAAATACTGAAAAGAAGGTAGATTTCCTTTGAAAACTGCTATTGAGACTGACCCATTTGGGGCTGGACAAATAATCCTCCCAGCTCAGGAACAAGGCTCCGCCCCATGTGCAGCAGGAATGCACTCCCTGTGATAACACTGCCTTATGGAATAAAGACTAGCCCAAAGGAAAGGTGAATCTTCAGAGTCCATTAGCCTTTCACCAAATTATCAAAATTACCAGTATTTGCTATATGTTTCTCTAATAGATTTCTTCTCTTTGGGGGTGGTAGGTGCAGGGTTCATAAAGAGGACCAAGGTGGAGATTTTCTTGGGTCTGGGTTCTTATTTAATGCCAGAATAGCCTGTGATTCAAATGTAAGGGGAAGGCAGCTTTGGATCAGGGGTGCAGACATTTCTTGCATCCAAGACTTTATTATAACAGGTAGGAGAAAGGGGGGAGGGAGAGAAAGGGAGTGTGTGCAAGAGACAAGGAGGAATAGAACAAAGAAGTGTAAAAAGGGAAGTATACATACATGGAACAGAAAAGTCAAAGAGACATAGAATGAGGGACAGGAAGAGGGTTTCAGGAAGAGAAGAGAGAAAGTGCAGTGTGAGGGAGGGGCCTTGAGTATATAGAGGTAGGGTCTTCCCTCCTCTTAGCCCAGAGGTACCCTCAATTTTATCATACAAGGAGACAAGTCCCAGAGAACAAAGACTAACATGGTCAGGTGGTAGGGGATCTAAAAAAGAACAGAAGCTGAGCGTGGTGCTACATGCCTTTAATCCCAGCAGAACTAGGAGGATCACTGTGAGTTCAAGAATTACAGAATGAGTTCCAGGTTAGGCTGGGCGATTAAGTGCCTTTAATCACTGCACCATCACCCCAGCCTCAGAAAGGCAGTTTCATATGAAGATGGGATGAATGAGGGAAGCCTCATGAGGTGATGGAGTGGTATGATAATATCTCTAATTGCTTTGAGCTGAAATGGAGCATTGTGCTGAAATAGAGACTTCCCCGTTTTCAGGGTGTGTGAGCCAGGGGCCCACATGTGTAGTCTTGTATCAGGAAGATAAGGAAGTCCATGTGGCATGCTGGGACATCTGGATGAATCAGGTTAGCAGAGCACTAGCGAGAGGTCTATAGATAGAAGAACCAAAATGGTTATTGAGGAAGTAAACCACAGGTTTTTCTGAAACCATTTGGAATTGAGTCTACTGAAATAAATTGTATAAGAAGGAAAATAAAAGATTGACTCATGACATAAAAACAAAAAAAATGTCAGTAAACATGAACCATGGAATATAAAGGAATGATTTTACTTTAAAGGAAATAAGCAGGTCTCGTGCATAAACCTAGCTTAAAAATAGTATGTCTAGAACTATAATCCAGAAAAAGGGATGCCTCAGTTGGTCACAGAGATGTTAAGTCATTCACACAAAAAAGATAATAAGCTGGATATTTTAAAAAGGCTAATATGATAAAAAAAATTTTTGGTTCTTGACTTATAATGTTTAACTCTGGACAATTCCTGGAGTCTCTCATTGAAGTTCTAGTAACACAGAGGTAGCCTGGTAAGAGCCTTAGCTTTCAGTCCACTTTCTGCCAAACATCAGATTACACTTTGTGCCCATGGCAAGCTATTGCTGTCCCACAATGCTAGGAGGCTTTCCCTTAAGGTCTGTTATAGATGAGGCTTAAAAGGCAAGGAGGCAGCTCTTAGGGAGAGAAATAATAACAGAGCCATTAGGAAAGAAACTCCTGGATGACAATCAATTAGCCATTATGATCCGGTCTTCATATCTCTATATTGAGTTTTCTGTATGTGAGGTGAGATTTACAGGTGATATATAATATGGATATTATGTCTAAGTTTGAAAATAGTAACTAACATAGGCCATAGGTGAAGAAACAATGTTGTCTATAGAAGTAAGGAAGAAGGTATTCTTAACTTGGATAGGAAGAGCTCATTGAAATTTCTGAAAGTATGTCTTGGGTAAAATAGGAAGCATAAGAAACTAATGCATTGTTTTCTTGATGGCTCAATTATAATTATGAGAGCCCCATTTAAAAATATTTTTATTTATTTACAATGGAAAGAAGGGGGGCATTCAGGGTGCTGGAGTGATGGTTCCATAGCTAAGGCACTTGTCTGCAAAGCCTAACAACCCATGAGACATGCATCTGGAGTTTGAGAGCACCATTTTCATATATCAAACAACATTTGAATATCTTAGGCAATTTAAAATTATATAAACATGAAAGAATTTCAGAAATTAACTTTGAATATTTTAGTTATCAGGCTTAAAATTCTTTTATCATGGTCTTTGATAGAGATGGCTCAAAGTTTTATATTTACTTGTAGATTTAGAAGAACAAGTGAAAGTGTATCAAATGGAGAAAGCTGAAAAGCTTTGATTAATCTTAACAATTTATTAGTCAGTTGTTTATTTAATCCTAGACACAATAAATTTTTTATAATTAGACCTAAATTTTTACCTATTAGAATAAATTTTCTATCGAAGGTTTTACCCAAATGAAAAACGTATTAGACCAAAACAATAATTTAAGAAATATATCATCATAAACAGAGAATCAGGCATTTTGTAAATATTACTGAAAGCAGAACCATATTTAAGAAAGCTTGAAATTTTGACCTTAGAAGTTTAGTGACCATCAATAATATGATCATTTCTTCACTATGGGAGCATTTGACGGAGAGGATACTAAACATAGAATCTAGTTAATTCAGGAATGTGTATCCCAGTTAACCTATACTGATCTCACTCTCTGATGGAGATTCTGTGTGTATCTTTCAGAAGGCAGCAAGAGAGCTGTGGCTCATCCAACCCTACCAATGAACCACAGGCCAACAGCTGACATCTTGGCAAGAGATGAGCCACCCCAGACCTACCTTGCAGGATCCATATGGAACCCCACAGAGAATGATGGGATGAACAAGTGACCCATAGCCACAGCCAATCAGTCAACACAGGATAAGCCAGTGAGACAGACACCAATGATTTTTGACACAACCTAAAGCAGAAGTACAGAGACCCCTAAATTCTCAACAATAAAGCAGCCTTAATGCTCACTCACCACGACTCAGGGAACTGAGCGGAAGAGGGGGTGGAAAGAATGAGAGCCATGGTGGGGGAGATTATCAGAGACTTGGCAACCCTCAGTAACAACACACTTGGGTCATGAGAGCCCGGCTGAAGAATGAGCTATCCATGGTCCCCTACTACAAAGACTGATACAGACGGCCCTCGGAGGAGGATATCCAGCTGACTGGGGATGGGGAAGAGGGTCCTTGGGGATCTAGGGATAACAACTCATTGTTTGCCCATTAAATAATGTAACTCATTATGGACAATAAAAAATAATAATAATATGATCATTTCATCTTTTTTAGTTTAATTCTCAGTTATACCTTAATAAGGAATTTAATAAGCTTTAATTTAAACTTTTGGGAGAGGGTTGAGGTAGGGGTCTCACTCTAGCCCAGGCTGACCTAGAACTCATTCTGTAGTCCCAGGCTTGCCTTGAACTCATAGTGATCCTCCTACCTCTGCCTCCAAAGTGCTGGGACCAGGCATCTACCATGCCCGGCAATATAAACTTTATTTAACCTTTTAATTTAGAATTATATCTTTTGTATTTCCAGCAAGGAGTAAGTTCTCTGGTCAGGTGAGAGTGGCTTTTCCCTTTCTAATGTTACCAGGGAAACCAGAAATTGGGTCTGTGCTTCAATGGCTTCCAAGTCTTGTGTCCACATAGACATTTTTCAACCCTCCCTTCAAGAGTTGAGAGGCTAAATTCATTTAGGAGATGGGAGTTGATTCAATCTAGCTACTTCAGGCTGGAGTGGGACAAATAGGGGTTTTAGGGTCTCCACAGTTCTTGACTTTTAAACTTTAAAGGATGATCAAAGGGGTCCCAGATAGATGGAGATATACTGTTGTAGAACCATTTCAGGGTGGACTGACAGAGCTGTAGGATCCCATAGAGGTATCGTGTCATCTCTGATTGGAGGCAGGAAGAACATCTTGCTGACCTTTTAGCTCCTATGTCTTTATTGGCTTTGGCTTGTAAGTATGGTTATTGAACGCCCAAAAGGTCAGGGACACCAGTCTTGTGGTTTTGGCTTTCAGATAATATTTAGATAAAACTTAAACAAAAAAATCAGTTTAAATAAATCTTAAGACTCAGTTTCCCCAGTAGATTAAAGCCTCCTAGATAAAGTAGAAAATGTAGTAATCCTGACTGAACATTTGAAAGCTAGTTGTGTAGTTTTGGGACATAAATACATAGAGACAGACTACATGACCATCAAAACAGATTACATTAGAACACGAACACATGAAACATGTGACCAAAAACATGTACTACTACTAAAGGAAGAAAGATGTCTTTTTCTTTAAAATTTTAGTTACATTATAAACTGAGAGGGACTTCAGCTACTTTGGTACTTTTTTTTTCCGAGGTAGAGTCTCACTCTAGCCCAGGCTGACCTGGAATTCACTATGGAGTCTCAGGGTGGCCTTGAACTCATGGTGATCCTCCTACCTCTGCCTCCCGAGTGCTGGGATTAAAGGCATGCGCCACCACGCCTGGTCTTACTTTGGTACTTTTTATTTATGTGAATACCCAAAAGCCAACGTTCCATATCAGCAATATAGACAATATATACAAATATCCTTAACTATAAAGATTTAATGTTTTATAGCTGTTAAACTTGTCATTTATCAATTTTTAAATCAAACAGCTATCTGGATTATTTTATCCACACCATTAAGTAATTTTTAATTTAAAATCTGTATTTTCTAAATGATGGCATCAAAATAGGAGAGAGGCTAGTTGAAAGAAGAAATTCAATGGAGGGAGTATTTGGAAAGGGAAAAGGGGAGGGAGGCGGGAGAGGCTTATGATCATGGTATATTGTCTATATGTACAGAGGTTGTCAATCAAAAGTTAAAAAAAGTGAGAGAGCTAGCTCTGAACTCCCACTGGGCTAGGCTAATTAACCTCAAGGCTCCACTTCCCAAAGGCTCCACCAGCTGGAGTGTAAGTAGGAAGCTTATTCGTGAACACTTGAGGCGATGAGGCACTTTATATTTCAACTCCCACAGTTGCTAAGTGAGAAGGTCACCTTGAGGGGCATGTTCCTGTACTCACAGATGAGAGAAGTGCTTTCCCAGAACAAGAATGTCAAGACATCTTCAAAAGTCCTCTTTTTGTTTGTTTCCTCTAAGATTCTTTGGACAAACTTACAAGGAGAGGCTGGGGATGTTGCTCATTGGGTAAGATGCTTGTAAGGAGGTCTGAATTCAATCCCACAACACACATAAAATCCAGACATGCTCATGCACACCTGTAACCCCAGTGCTGAGACAGGTAGAGATAGACCAAGTTCCCCTGGGTTAGGGTTAGGGAGGTAAAACTGAAAATATATGAGTTCCAGATTAAGTGAGACTCTGTCTTGGGGAAATAAGGTGAAGAGAGGTAGAGGAGAGCACCTGATATCCTCCTCTGGTCTCTGCATGTGAGGCATGCACATCTGCACATACATGTACATACATCATATACACAATGTAGGCTATACCACACACACCACACTTACTACATACACACCAAAAAGTCCACTATTGCTCGTTTGAAATAAAATAAAAACCTTTACTAAAACTTTCATATAATACTCTCCCACTATCCTCCTGTTTTCCCTATATCCATCCCCCTCCACTGAACACTTATTTTCCCCCCCTACTATTCCCTCTTCTTCTAATATTAATGTCTTTTCCTTCCTCCTCCATCATCGATGACAGCTTGTTAGTGGGCGAAATATTGTGCAGGTCTTATGCAGATAATGATAGTTTCTGTGAGGTCGTGAAAGTGACAGCTTTATGTCTGGGAGACAGCATTCCAAAGCACTCCCCATCTTTTCCTCACCTCCTCCCCTGAGTCACTGACCATTGCAGAGTGTGATATAGATGGACCTCACTCTCCGAAGGAGATTGTGCTTGTATTTTTCAGGATACAACGAGAGAGCTGGGGCCCATCTAAACCTAACAACCGACCATAGGCCGATGCCTGAGATTCTGGCTGGAGAGGAACCACCATAGTCATACTGTGGAGGACCCAGATGGAACCCCACAGAGAATGACGGGAGGACCGAGGGACCCACAGCCACAGACATTCAACCTACACAGGATAAGCCAGTGAGACAGAAACCAAAGATCTTCATCACAAAGACCCCTAAACTCACAATCTTAAAGCAGCCTTAATACTCATCCACCACGACTCAGGGAACTATG
>PVHP010035828.1:0-18239 GCA_004024765.1 Zapus hudsonius
TTAATTGCCTCAGGTATTTCAAAACAGTTATGAGAAGCTAACTAATAGAAGAATGGCATTCTGAGTATATATCACCAGGAACTAAATCCAAAAAACAGGAGGAGCTGCATCCAGGTCTGATATGTAAACTAATAGTCCCACAAATGTGTAAATGTATTACAGAAGGACTCTTAGATTGAATTGTGTTTTGCCATTAAATTCTTAATTCTGAAAGAAAGTAGATCTTCAAATCCCATTGTAATAAATAGCTGTGTTGAATTTGACAAGCTAATTAGCCACCCTAAATTTCCAGTCTTTTTTTCATAAAACACAAAATACTGAGTTCAAAGAAAAATAAAGCTAAAATACAAAGCAACTTATCCCAGATAGTTGCTTGATAGTCCTCAATATTTTATGCCTAATGGAATAATTATGGATGAGAAAGGTATTATACTTACCACAAAATATATCTATGAAAAAATTATTTTAAAAATCAATTTATTTTATTGTGATATTTTTTGCCACAAAATAACAAGACTTTGACTTAGAATAAAGACATTAAAATCCTTCCCCCACCCTCCATATAGTAAGCTGGTATAAAACTGTTAGTCAGATTTTATAAGGTTTCTAAATAAAATGGAATTTTCTAAACTTCAGCTTAGAAACAAAGACAACGGAAGTCTTTTCAATCTAAACGGAAAAGGTTCCAACATATTTTAGATTGAGAGATTGTTGTGATGGAAAGAAGTTTGACCTAAGAGCCCAAAGGTCTCTCTAGTGACATCATGGGGTCGGTGTTCACCTACTCTGTTCTGTCATCCAAGAGTCTAGAATCTGCTGGTCCCAATTTCCTCTGTTAAACTGAAGATGATAATAGCTCACTCTTAAAACAAACTGGATAATGTCTATGTAAACTGAAAAGCCATTTAGCATATGAAGCTTTACTTATTTAGATTAAAAAATTCTAAAAGAGTACGATCTCCTTAGTAGTAAACTTGACGTCTTATTCATTTGAATCCAAAAAAAATGGATGGTGATTAATCGTGGAAACAATAACCAAAAATACATATGTATTCACCTTGAAGGAATGCTAAATTGACGTTCATCTTTAGTCACTGTTGTGGCCCCTACGTCAACACTGTTGTTTTAGACAAACCTGTTTTTCTAAAGTGGAGTCACGTAAGAGCCAGAAACCTGACTGAAATAAAATAGTAGGTACTTAAGGATGTCCCTGAACACAGTGACCTTGCAAAATGCCATTGCTTTTAGAGAACATTGTGTGCTTGGTATTTTGGCTTATTGTTTTTGTAGCTCAAACCAGAAATGACAATTTCATCTATTCTAGTGTCCCTGGCATGTTTATGGACAGAAATTGGCTGACTATAGGCTCATTTTTGGCCAAGAAATCTTCAGTTAGATATGATGTTTATCTATTAATTTAACCAAGACTGATTCCACCCTGTGTGTGTATGCACACATGGACACATGCAAGCACACAATCTTTTTGTAAGAAGTTGTTCCCAACCTTACCTAGGGAGGAAAAAAGTTCAGCAATCTGTCAACATAGTTACTAACTTCAAAATTGTTATAACAAGGTCCAAGCGAATATAAACACCAGAATAAACTGCTCTGTGAACAGAGATTCTTTCATAACATGCTTCTAAGAATTCAACTTTTCATGTGGAAATTGTCGAGTGGCTGGCTGTGCATATTTCCAAAGAGATAAACAGCTATGGGATTATGTGTTACAAATTTTCAAAAGAATTGTTTAAAAAGCCCATCTGGCTAGCAGAACCTGAGGAAGCCTCTGTGATTTCCCAGTAAAATACACATTAAAAAATGTTTTAATGCCAGTCATAGTGCATTTTATTTTTTAAGATGCTTGAATGCTTGCCAGAATCTTGGGGAAATCCTTCTAAAGTCACCAATTCATGCAAACAACAGGTTAGTTAATAACCAATGGCTGCTTTTCTCTGAAGACAACAGACTCCTCCATTATAAAGCAGAAGCAGAGGTACTGTATCCATTCCCAACTTGATCCTTCTGTATCAGATTCTCATCCTGTTATCCCTTTAATGCTTGGGGAGAGTTTTTAAGACAGCGGAATATCATTAGCCATTTCCCAGGGTATCTCTTCTTTCTCCATTTAGTCAGAAACTATATATAACCTCCAGAGCCACTAAAGTACCCAGGATTCATATTGAAATGTGATGGCCACCAGATAGTAATTTTTAAGCATGCTCAGAGTATCAGAATCCCAAGCCAGTAACACATACCCTAATGGAAAGCCCATTAAAACCCAAGTAGTCTGCCATAAAAACATATGAAACATACATGAATACAGTAGGCCTTCTGTATATAGTGTTAAATATCATGATGTTTTTAAAGTTTGAGTGTGAATAAAGCAGAAAGGAGTACTTGAAAAAATAATGCAGACAGGAGAAAGTGTTCTGAATACAAATTTCTGAGGTGATTTACTGAAGATAACAAAATAAAAGTCATTTTTAGCAATAAGCTCAAAGCCAGAATTATATCAAATAGGAAAAATTCCAATCCCTTTCATTATAATCAAAAACAAGACAGAGGTGTCCACTTTTCCCACTCTTATTCAATATAGTACTGGAAGTTTTAGCTAGAGCAATAATATGAGAGAAGCAAATAAAAGGTATAAAAGTAGATAAGAGAGCCGGGCGTGGTGGCGCACCCCTTTAATCCCAGCACTCGGGAGGCAGAGGTAGGAGGATCGCCATGAGTTCAAGGCCACCCTGAGACTACATAGTGAATTCCAGGTCAGCCTGGGCTAGAGTGAGACCCTACCTCGAAAAACAAAACAAAACAAAAAAAGTAGATAAAAAAGATATCAAAGCATCCTTATTTGCTAATGATATGACTCTATAAGAGATCGTAAAGACTGTTGGAGCTGAGAAACACTTTGAGCAAAGGGACAGGATAGGAAACTAACACACAAAAATGTGAAGTCTTCTGATACATTAATAAGAAGCATGTTAAAGAAGAAATAAGGGAAACAATACCATTAACAATTGCCTCAAAAAAGTACATTGAAATGAAGCTAATCAAGGACATGAAAGACCTCTACAAAGCAAACTTTAAAACACTCAAGAGAGAAGTTAAAGATGACACTAGGAACTGGAAAGACATGAAATGGAAGAATAAATGCTATGAAAATGGATGTCTTACCAAAAGCAATTTATGGATTCTATGATATCCCCAACAAAATTCCAGGACAATTAGTTACAGAAATATTAAAAATACATAATAAAATTTATTTAAAAGTACAAAAAAAAAAACTTGGATAGCCAAAGCAATCCTTAGGGGAGCTGAAGTATCACCATATGTGATTTTAAAGACTCTAGGGTTACAAGAACAAAACATTTCACAGGCACAAAACCAGACATGTAGGTCAACAGAACAGAATAGAGGATCCAGACATAAACCCATCAAGCTGCAGGAAAACTGAATGGCCACATGTAGATGAAGAAAATACGGGCTGGAGAGATTGCTTAGTGGTTAAGGTATTTGATTGTAAAAGCTAACAACCTGAGTTCAATTCCCCATACCCACATAATGCCAGATACACAAAGTGCCACATGCATCTGGACTTTCTGAATAGGATTTTAGACATTCAGGAAATTAGGCCCACCAATGACAAATAGGACCTCATGAAATATAATAGCCACTGTACAGCAAAGGAATCTGCTCATTGAGAGAGGACACAGCTCAAGAGAAAAACCTCTGCCAGCTATGCATCAGACATAAGATTAATATCTAGAATGTCCAAAGAACTCAAAAGACTAAATAATAAGAAGTCAAATAATTCAATAAAACAAAATGGGCCCAAACCTACATACACATCTTTTAATTTTTAGATTTGTATGTAAGTTAAAGTAAGAATCTGT
Organism: Zapus hudsonius; assembly: GCA_004024765.1. Taxonomy (NCBI): domain Eukaryota; kingdom Metazoa; phylum Chordata; class Mammalia; order Rodentia; family Dipodidae; genus Zapus; species Zapus hudsonius. The sequence goes on from PVHP010035828.1 coordinate 3,897, forward strand.
CATACAGGCCTGGAAACTACAAAGGGGCCATGGGGGGAGGGGGAAAGCCTAAGAGAAAGGCGTGTGTGTGTGTGTGTGTGTGTGTGTGTGTGTGTGTGTAGAAGGATAAATACTGGTCTATATTGGGTTAGGGAATGGAGGTGAAGGAGAGAAAGGGGTAGAAGAAGGATTAACCAAAACTAAATATATTATGAATAAGCTATATGGAAACCTACTTCTTTTTTAGCTAATTAAAAAAATGGATAGAATTTTTTAACAAGAGAAAGTTTGGGCAGAAGTACCCTGTGAGGGTAGGTAATGCTATGCCCAGAAGTCATAGGTTGTCACAGAAAAATCCCAATGCCAGGGGTGGGACACCACCCAGTAAATTGTTGGCCAGGGAGGCCACTGAAACCTCCAAATAACACAGGCTATTGTTAATGCTCTGACTGCTCCAAGAAGAAGTACCAGACACATTCTAAGTCTCTACTGGGGGCTTTCAGTCTTTTCCATCACTAAACACTTGGCCTTCAAAGGCTATCCTTCGAATTCAGTGAATAAGGACTTTTCTTTGGGGATTTGCATAAAGAAATTGCTAGCTGTTTTGAATAGCACCCATCTGTGACAGTAGTCATGCCTATGGGTGGTAGTTAATTAAGACAAGTTGGAAAAAGATGATGGCTCATGAGTAGGAGGGAAGGGAAAAGGGCACCTCTTTCTTTATCGAATTTATTTATAATACCATACTTATCGTGTATGTATTTATGGATGTATTATATTTATCACTTCTTTAAGTGGTCTCTTTCTTTGCTCACGTGTGCATGTGTGAAGGGTACTGTGGTGTGATGTATTATGTGTGGTGTGTGCTCATATGTGTGCAGATGTGTGTGCACTGTGAGCTTGGGTGCAGAGGCCACAGGAGAATTTTGGTGCCTTTTCTATTACTCATCTGTCTACTTCCTTGAGACAGAGTCTCTCCCTCAGCCTGGAACTGCAGCTTTTAGACATCAAGCCTCAGTCATTCTCTGTCTCCTTGTTCCACCCATTGGGGTTACAGATGTGTGAGGCCACACCCAGCTTTTTGTGTGGGTCCTGGGGAGTCTCAGACCCTAATGCGTTAGCAGCAAGCACTCCTAACCCCTGAGCCATCTTGGGAGCTCTAAGTGGTCTCTGTATATATATATATATATATATATATATATATATATATATATATAGAGAGAGAGAGAGAGAGAGAGAGAGAGAGAGAGAGAGCGAGAATATATATATATTCATTCCTCACTTTGGCACAGGGTGGGGCAAGGACAGAGTTTGGCTTCTCTTGTTCATGTTGTCTCAGCACAGAAAGTGCTGTGGTATCCATTTATGCTTAGGGCTTCATATTCAGCAGAAAGTTGTTTTCTATCTGATGTCTTTTGTCAAGTAAGCTGTTAAAGCAGTGCTTTCCCCTGAGTCCCTGGGAAAGGCAAGCTGTCTTTAAAGCCACAGTATACCATAATCACCCAAGGTGTCACTGCAGAGAAGTGAGCTGAGAATCTGGAGTTCTATTACTGACTGTGCACAGGGCAAGCCATCTCTGAAAACACCTCAAAAAAGCCAAATGCAACTGTAAACTATGGTGATAATTCAAAAGATGAACACTCTGCACTAAGTCTCATGACTTAAAATAGAGAGATTTATACACAAAATTGTAGGCAAGTTGAACATACTAACTACAGAGGTGCCCAATGTCCAATTAAATACATGTCTATTACATAAGCATGAATATATGAGTACTTCAAGAACTACTACCCTAAACGAAATATTTGTTCCAACAACATAAATCATTTTAAGTATTTGATTAAATATACATTTTGCTATGTGCTTAGGATTTTAAAGTGCCTTGGAGAGAGTACAGGTAGTTCATACCATCTCTGGAATGTCAAACAGAAAAGTCTGATCACTAAATCACTCTAGAATTCTAGACATGATAGCACTTTCAAAAGAACTTGCCGTTACACCTCATGCAAGGTGATGTGCTCCAGGTGAAGAAAGTTACCAAATAGATGAATACATTCATTTTCACAAAACCAAAGGAATAGTACAGGGTGATGCTAAACTTAACAATAGGTAATTATTTTATATCAGGATTGCAATGTGTTTCATAAAGAAATAATCTGGCGTGTTGAGGACAGGGAAAATAGGTTCAACAGCCAGAGTTTCCCAGTGAGTCACCACTGCTGGGAGCACCATTCACCATAGGCCACAGAACACCTCAGAACCTGCTGAGGTAGGTAGCTTGGCACCTTGGAGAGCCCAGCCTTTCCCTGGAACATACCGGCCTTGATCTTCCTGCACATACTGGAGAGCTGGATTCAAGTGTTCTAAATCACTCTATTAGTGAGAAAATCCAGTTGGTGAGTGTCGTAGTCAGTCACACACCACTGGGATGAATCTCCAAACCAGGCACAATTTTGGGGAGGAAAGAATTTATTGAAGTAACAGACCCAGGGGGAAGTTAAGGAAAAAAAGGCTGGCCCCCTTTTACAGAAGCAAGCAGAGAGAGAAACAGGCCCAGTACCTCCAAAGCCGGCCAGCAACTATAACACTGTTAATTCACAAAAATGCAGAACTGCCAGACCGGGTTCTGGCTTTTCTTTTGCATATCTATTCCTAGTATTTTGCATCCAAATTAGAAAGAGCCAGTCCCCAGGAGACTAGGCCAAAGTGACACTTCCTCCAGCCAAAAGCCTGGAGACAATTAATAATTTAATAAACACAATTATAATAAATTCTATTGGGGGACATTATTCAAACTACCACAGGGAGTAAGTTTTTATGATTGAGAAATTTCATTCTCGCTTTCCATAGTTTATATTTTGAAAGGCCTGGGTCATAGATTTCATGGGAAAAGTCTCCTCATGAATTTTTGCTAATTTGTTATCAGTTCAGCCCTGTCTGCAGGAGGATGACTGGTAGATCGTATTGATGCGGGTAGTGCACCACATGCCCATGCGCACGCACGCATGCACACACACACACACACACACTTTTTAAAGACACCAGAAATAATTAATTCTGTTTTGTAACCAGGAATTTTTTTTGTAGTGTCAAGTCCTATATCTTTTTATAATATATGTTTACTTATTTGGAAGACATTATGGGCCCACTAGGGCCTCTTTTTGCTGAGAATTCAAATGCATGCACCATTTTTTGCTTCTTGCTTTAAAAGGGTCCTGGGGAATCAAACTCTGGTCAGCAAGCTTTGCAAACAGAGCCTGTAACCATTGAACCATCTCCCCAGGGCAGAATCTACTACTGTAAACTCACTTGTTCTGAAATATTTTAAGTGGACAGGATCCTAAACTCTTTCCCACACTCTCATTTCAGTTGGGTAAAGACTTCAGACACTTCCTTAAGACTTAGCCATAGAGCATGCATGCCCTGTGGGAGGACTCCCCCGTGGGAGGACTCTCCTGTGGGAGGACTCCCCTGTAGGAGGACACACCTGTGGGAGGACACACCTGTGGCAGGACACACCTTTGGGAGGACTCCCCTGTGGGAGGACTCCCCTATGGGAAGGCATGTCTGCAGCCCACTCAGATAGTGCTTGTGGTTGTCCTGTTGAAACCCAGGCATGGTGCACTTTGTGTGCTGCAGTCATTTATGCTTGTCTGCTTTCCCCTCACGTGTCCTTTCAGGTGTCATCCGCTCCTGGAAGCAGGAAAGAGGCCCTTGTACTTCTCAGCTGCCGAAGCTGTGACAGTTGCCAGCGGCTTTCTTCAGAAGGGAGCATCCAGAAGGAAGGAGCGAGGAGACGGGCCCAGGGGACTGGGGACTATTTCACCATCGCCTCCTCTGCCTCTGCGTTGAAATCATTTTCTCACTTTTGATTGGCTTCCCAAAAGGTGACACTGTGTGTGATTGCTTGGTGGGTAGTTGAACTGTTCTTTCAAACGTGTCTTTCTATTTATTTTATTTTATTTTTACTTGTTGCTATAATCATGGACTTTACAGAAAAGCTTTCTGAGACCCTCAAGTTGTACAAGTCTTTAAAATTTTATCTTTCCTCCACTCAAAGAAGCATCGGGTATTTTGTTACCAGAAGTGTCTGCAATGCTGGCGAGTTCCCTTGCAAGCAGCACATGAATGATGATTATTGTAGCCCCTCTTCCCTGGAGAAATGGATTTTTAGACCTTCAAGGAAAGATTCAAACCACGTCTCATCTACATTATTTTTTCTTATACATGTATTTCCATAATAAAATTTAATTAGCCACATTAAGAGGTTAACAGCTTCAATGAATAAAATAGAGAAACTACAGTATCATTGTAATAAAAGTTATTTAAAACTTGGGAATTCTTTCTGGGATTTTCCATTCCGTATTTTGAGACCATCATTAGCCATGGGTTACTGAAACCTTGGGAAGCAGAACCTTTAATAAGGGAGGCCTCCTGTCTATGCTATACAGACACATGAGGCAGAATGAATGAGGAGAGGGTTCCTTCTTCCATTGCTGCTGGCAAGGATTCTGCTGTTCTCAAATGTGCTCTGACGTTCTTTTTATTACTTACTTATGTTTATCAAGGTCATTAAATGATAGAGATGCTGACAGAAAGGACAAAGAAACAGTTCCCAGACTGGGACTGTTTGTCTGCTCTCTCTGGGGCGGGGCGCAGGCCTTGGTGAACAAAAGCGACAGTTTTCAAGAACAATGGGCTTCTCTGTGACCTGCAGCACAGCTGGTCACACTGGGCTGGCAACCCCAGCGCCCTGGCAAGACCCTGCTCAGCATGTTCTCCAGGCGCAGCTACATCCCACACCTCACAGGCACTGAAATGCGAAAAATGTGAAATGTCTTTTTTCCTTTTTTTTTTTTTTGGTTTTTCAGGGTATGGTCTCACTGTAGCCCAGGCTGACCTGCAATTCACTGTGTCATCTCAGGGTGGCCTTGAACTCATGGTGATCCTCCTACCTCTGTCTTCCAAGTGCTGGGATTAATGGTGTGCACCACCATGCCGGGCTTTGAGCTTCCTTCTTGTTTTTCTTTGTGAGCTTTAAATGGTATCATTTCTAATGAATTAAAACAAATTACATCTACATATTTTTAACATATTTTATTGATTTATTTGAGAGAGTGAGAGAGAGAGAGAGACAGAGAGAGAGAATGGGTTCACCAGGGCCTCCAGCCACTGCAAAAGAACTCCAGACGCATGAGCCACCTTGTACATCTGGCTTTATGTGGGTACTGGAGAATCAAACTCAGGTCCTTTTGCTTTACAAGCAAATGCCTTAACCAATAAGCCATCTCTCCAGCCCCATATATATATATGTTTTTTTTTAAATTTAACAGATGACTTCAGTGATTTATAAATGAGTGAATGTGTGAATCTCGGTTCATGTTGAGACTGCAGTTACTGGAGTTGCTAAGAACTGAAACCCCTGTGCCTGGAACCAAGTAAACCCACAGTAATCATTGCTCACTCATTCACTGACAGGAAAATTTCAAGTAGAAACTTGTTCCTGGGTAGGGATTGAGTTTAGCAGGTACCAGAATAAGTTAGGTCAAAATCTAAATTTGGGCAGGAGAGATGGCTCTACAGTTAAAGGAGCTTGCTTGCAAAGCCTAACAACTTGGGTTCAATTCCCTAGTACCTATATAAAGCCAGATACACAAAATGGTCCATACATCTGGAGTTTTTTTGCAGTGGCAGGAGGCTTTAGTATACCCATATTCTCTCTCTCTCTCCCTCAAATAAATAAAATATTAAAAAAGAAGATTTAAATATGATATATCCATGTCCCCCAAAGCTGACACCTAGTTCTTCTCAGATGTCTTTGAAAACACACTTAGGCTGTATGAAGAGAAAATGACATGTTATACTGAGCTTTCTCAAATCTTTCTGAAGTTGTTTCATCTTAGTTGTAGAAAAAGCAACAACATTCACTACTTAAAAAGGAAAGAGAAAATTATATTTTATTAAAAAAACATAATCTCACTGCCCAGAAACAACAGCCCTAAAATATTTATTGCTCCATCATGTCTTCCTACATTTATGTCTTAAATTCCTACCTGAGTTTATGCAATTGATATTCTACACATACAATTTCATCTGCTTTTTAATAATGCCACTTGAGCATACAATGTTATTAAAGTCTTTTGAAAGTATATTTTTAATAAATCATTTGGTATCTTTCGTTTGATGGTCATTGATGTTTGTGCACATGATGTTGGTGATTTTTTTTTTTTTGGAAGAGGTTCTGAAAAACTTGGCTTTTGATTAGGGCTGGCTGTGCAGCCTGTCACGGAAGGTTCTTTCGGGAGTATCAGCAGCAGCTGACAGTCACTCGTTTTCCTAAGGTGACTAACCACATGACAGGCATCATTTCCAGGGACTTCATGTGTTTATCTCATTTCACTTTATCCATCCATTTCCACAAAGTATACATTTATACAAAGTAGATGTTATTTTTATATCTCTTTTACAGATGAAAAAATGAGGCAAAGACAAATAATTTTCTTCCCAGACCCTACACCCAACTTGTGGACTCAGACACTATCTCTAGGACCCAGAGGAACCGTGGCAGCACCTCAAAGTTCAACATATATGCAGTGTTCAATTTTTGCTAACTTGATAGGAAAACAAACAAACAGTACCCCGTGATTGGTTTTGTTTTGTTTTTGAAGAATGGTATCACTTTAGCCCAAGCTGACCTGGAACTCTCTCTGCAGTTCCAGGCTGGCCCTGAGCTTAAAGCAATATTCCTGTGTCAGTTTCTCTTGTGCTAGGAATAAATGCCTGGCTTTCTCATGACTATTTTAAAATTTATTAAGTTAATAGTAACTTTCTATGCTTTTAGGACATAATTATTGGCCAGTTCTGTGTAAATCTCTTTGCATTAGTTGTTATAAGCTCTCTTCTATCAAACACACTTGTTAAATATTAAAAACATTCATTCTTGGCACCTACCGGTGGCTAAATAATATTCCTATTTGACATTTATATATATATATATATATATGTATAACTTTGAACATATGAGATTTCTTCATTCCTATAGTCAAATATATTGATATTTCTCTTTGAGATTTTCTTCCATGGTTTTCAGATAGCCACTCCATAAGCAGAGATCAGATAACATTAATGTCTGAAGATACATCTTTCCTTGTGATCACCAGCCAATCTGTTTTACCCAGAATGTAGGGCCTTCCACTGTGTACTTCTTCTATGTGTCCGAGACATTATAACGAAAGTAGAAGCAAGCATTTTATGATATTTCTAACACTTCAAAAACATGATTCATAGAGTTTTTAAAGCAGCAAGATTTTTCCCTCCTTCCAGCCTTCAACAGAGCCAGAAAACAAAAAATAAAGTGCAGTATGTTTGTGTAGCAGTGCATATTTTGTGACAGCAACAACTTGGAAGAAGGATTTACTTTGGCTCCCAGAGGGTCCGGTCCATCATGATGGCCCAGAGCAGTTCATCAGGGATCCTGGGAAGAGAGAAAGGGCCATTCTGGAGCTCCATGGACTTCTTCTTGGTCCCTCTTTTATCCCATCCAGACCACCAGAACATTCAGGTAGGCCTTTCCCACTCCAACAATCCTTTCTTTTCACAGAGGTGTCCCTCATTGTCTCCTGGGTAATTCTTAATCCAATTAAGACAATAAAGTTTAACCATAGGACATTGTTGTATGGAGATTTGGGGTATAACATGATGCCATGTGGAAGATATTGCTTTGGCCCAGTAGCCATGGCAACTTTGGAGCAGAAGAACACAGTGAGAGCCAGGACTGTGGCAATGGTTAATGGAGCCATTGACAGTCCCTAGTAGATGGAAGACAGGAGAGTCATAAAGACCACAGCTGGGATTCCAGATCTTATTCCTTACTGATCCCCAGACTGCCAGTGATGTTAATACAGGAACGAGAAGGTTATGAGAAGGGGAGCTCCAGCACGCAGCTTCTAGGAGGTCACCATCCACCATGCTCATGTCAATAAAGCTTCACTCATAATCCCAACAAACTCATTGGCTCACTAAATTTGAATTTGGTGCAGATTACTTTGGTCTGTGACCTATGTCCTCTCTGGGGCAGGTAGGCATGTGTTCACATCTCCCAGGGAAAATTCATGCAACACCCTTAGATACACATTGTCAATGATTCCAGGAATCTGAAGATCCCATTCGGGTCCCAGGGTTCACCAACAAAAACGCCTTCCTTCTGGCACTGCAAATCACTTGGGTTGGGTCCTGAATAAGAAGCAGAAAGATTCATTCATGAAACATTACCTTTGACATCTAAACTTCCCAATAAAATGTTTCCAACCAAGATATCTGCCTTTTGTGCAAGATCACAGCACTGCGGTATGTTTACAGAGCTCAGCATCATCTGATTACGTGGCAACAAAAGCTCCAAATGCCACAATTAGGGCTCCTTTCATTCCGTCTGGCTGCTTGCTGCTAACCCTTCAAATAAAAGCTTTGAGACAACCACTTTTTGTCAATATACTAATTTGCACCATAATAATTGGGAGTGTAATTTTCTGTTTAAAAAGAAACATTGCTACATTTTAGGGAAACAGTACAAAGCTGTTCCATCCCCTTTAAAACCTAAGCTTAAAATCATTTACATGAAATTTTCAGAAATGTATTAATTATCAGCTGAAGTTGGACTGATGTTGAAAAGGGTTGATTTGCTGTTCCTTACTAAACCAGTCTTTAATAGTTAGGAAAAGGAGACCTATAATTATGAACAAGACATAGCAGCCATGGTAACAGATGGATTCACCTTACAACAAATAAGAATTTCCAAGACCAATTAATATATGCATATATATGTATGTATGCATATTCATTCCAATGGCCCTTATTGCCTCTTTGAGTAAATTAGTATCCAGGTAATAACAAAAGCTGTTACGCTGACTTTAGTTATATGAACCTAGGCTATATTGACTTTAGTTACATGAACCCAGGTTATATTAACTTTAAGCTTTAAAATCTTGCAGGTGTTTATGATCCAATGTTAGACTATTTTATGTTGGAAGTATTTATCAACAAACAGTTCATAATATGGAAGTTATACAATGACTTATAAAGTGTCAGGGGATGTTGAACAATTGCTATTTACAAATAATAATTGCAATGGTAGTCACAATATTTTCCAAATATAATGAAGTCACTCCCTTTCAATTGTTTTTCATAGCACAAAGCTAGAAAATGTTGTTCTAAATATTTTGATCAGCATTGAAAATATATCCAAGGGACTGAAGCTGTACCTCCCTTGGCAAGGTGCTCGCCTAGCACACAAGAAGCCTTGGATTGGATCCCCAGTCCTCCATGAGCCGGGCATGTTCTTGCTTGTTACCTCAGAGCTTGGGAAGTGGAGACAGGACAATCAGAAATTGGAGTCATTCTTGGCTACATAGTAAGTTAGAGACCACCAGTTTGAGCTACGTGAGACCTGTCTCAAAAATAAAATATATTCAAAAGGTGAATGGAATAACAATTATTTCCAGAATACTCTGATCAGGGATCATTATTCATAATGATAGCTAGCATGTATTGAACACTCACTATATGCCCAAGAGCTTCTAATCAATTGACATTTATTTCTAAGATGCCATTATTGTACTCATATTAGAGAAAAGAAAATTAAGTCTTAAAGCAGTTAGCATTCTGGTCAGATTTGGACATAAACTTGACTTGTCTGAATTAAAGACATAAACTCTTGATGTTTATGGGATAAATAAATGTTGAACACATTGTGCTTACAAAAGGTACACAGGTGATAATAAGCCATACTTTTCTTCCTAAACTATATTCAATCAACATAGGATTCAAAATACCTAGGGCAATGGGTACTATAAAAAGATGCCAGCAATGTCTGTTAGGCAAGAACATCTATTTTAGTCAATTAAGGTTGGCTGATGGTCCCCACATTGGAAAACCCCTCTTCCTGAGAATCTCATGATTTTTTTTTTTGTATAGAATCTTGACTGTGCAGGAAGACAGTTCAATGTGGCCTGGGAAAGCTTTCACTAGGACCCCATATTTTCTTTTAAATTTTGAGGGAACATGCCTCATGGCGATTGATAACCATTTCTGAAGCAAGTAGCAGATTGGTATCCTAAGCCTTAAGCAGTGAAGCTAGCTTTCTTGGTGTTTATATTCCCTCGCCATAATTACATTGTCAATTTCCCTATCACATTAATGTTCACTATTGTATAAGATGTTATCACCGGAGAAAGCTGAGTGATGGGGCAAGGGATCTTTACAATTTTTTGCAATGAGCCTGTAACTATTTGAAAATACAAAGTTAAACTGTTATCAAAGGTTATCTTTTGTTTTGTTTAGTTTAGTTTTGTTTTGTTTTTTGAGGTAGGGTCTCCCTCTAGCCCAGGCTGACCTGGAATTCACTATGTAGTCTCAGGTTGGCCTAGAACTCATGGTGATCCTCCTACCTCTGCTTCCCAAGTGCTGGGATTAAAGGCGTGCACCACCACACCTGGCTCAAGGAGTTGTCTGAAAGATTTGCTCTGAATGCACTTAACATGAAATTCAGTCTTCAATGGTTTCTCTTTGGGAGTGGAAAGAAACTCCTACTGCTTTGCTTCATTGATGAGACTCATTCAGAATGCTTCTGGAATTTACCTCAGTCCAAACTGACTAGAAATGATGTTCCAAAAACAAGAATGTTTGTCACCAGCCACTCCTCAGGGAAATCTAGATATGAAGAGAAAGGACAAAACTCATAGCACAACTTCAGAGGGAGAAGATCTGCTGACAGATTTTTTTTTTGGAAGAAAAATGAATGTATAGGGAACACAAGGAACTCTTGCACAAGCTGTTTTGTAAATTGTCCCAGAAGCACCCATTTGTCTTCTGTCGTCGCCTCCCCGTTGGTGACACTAGAAATAGCTAAATAAGTGTAAGCTCTTTTGGTTTGTAAAGTGGTGAGTCAAAAGGGCAGAAGACTTACTTTGTGCCTCAGAAAATCATTTATAACATGGCTAAGTGGCCCAGGATAAAACCTGGTGAGTCATGTGCAAATCCACTCTGTTAAGACAGAAAGTCTGTTTCACACACCGAACATGCGTGAGCCAGCTCAGCAGCTTTGCAGGCATGCTAAAGGCTAAGGTGATTGTTCTTAGAAAGAGTGGTTGAGATTCCTCCAAAGAGAGTACAGCCCCCAGTCCTGAGAGAAGGGGTTCTGCTGATGGGGTAAGTAGCCAGGGGTTCTGCCAAGCTGCCATCTGGGAATGTAGTCCCAGATGGCAGCCAGCCTGGAGCTATTCAATCACTGTAAGTTCCTTGCCAAGAGGTTTTCACCAATTCCACTGTTTATCAAGACAATTGGATCTAGTTCAAAAACCACCTTGGCGAAGTGCTTTGGAAGGGGCTGACTGAGCTAGTGGTGTCTGCTGACTGTGGCATTTGAGCTCAACTGTACAGTTACCACATTTCCTCCTAGCTTTGTCTCCTGAAAAAGGTATAATTCCTTCTCCTTACCTTCTCTGGCCTCAAAGGCTTTCTAGGGGATGACGTAAGTGCAGGAATAGGCATGTGGAGTGGTGACCCATGAGCCCATTATTTTGCATGGGGCTTATTTTTTATGACATTGAAGTCCCCTCGTATTCACTCCCCTCAGCTCCACTTATTTCTCTCCAATGTCTGTCAGTATAAACTCTATAAACCAAAAATCAGCCTCTGGATATTGGTAATGATCAAATGACATGCTTCCTAAGACAAAATGCTCACATCTCAGAGCTTTGCATAGACATGTGCAGCAACATCACATCAAAAGTTCTCAGATTTGGACTGGAGATATGACAGCAGTTAAGGCACTTGCCTGTGAAGCCTAACAACCCAGGTTCAATTCCCCAGTACATACGTAATTCCAGATGCACAAAGTGGTGCATGTATCTGGAGTTCATTTGCAGCATCGAGAGGCCCTGGCATGCCCATTCCCCCTCCTCTTTATCTCTCTCTGCTTGCAAATAACTAAACAAAATGTTTTTAAGTTCTCAGATTTTATTGTAAATCAACCAAATTTAAATCAACCTATGATTTGGGCTATTCATTTCCTTTCACTCCTTCCTTTGCGTTATTAGCCTGTATCCACAAAGCCATGTTGCAAGTCAAGACCATGATTCAAGCATAAAGAACCACCATGGTGCTACCAGACTAGCTGGCAGCCTGTGACACCTACACACAGTTCAGTGTGGCACTCGCCATTAATCATGGGTCTCCATCTGTTGTCTTTATTGAAAGCTGATGGTGATCTAAGGAGCAGGCCCAGACTGTGACAAAGGTAGGAGGAATTCCAGCCATGATGGGTTCAAGCAAGACAAAGCCTATTGAAGCAAATCCGCTTCCCTGAAAAATAAAATAAAATCTGTTAATTTATTATATTTTCATCAAAAGTATATCCTTGGAGGCAAAGTATCTTTACTTTTGACCAAACACTTGATATTTTTTCTAGTACTTAGTTATCTATTTGAAAGAGAGATGGAGAGAGAGAGAGAGAGAGAGAGAGAGAGAGAGAGAGAGAGAGAGAGAGAATGGGTGTGTGCCAGGGCCTTATGCCATTGTTAGTGAACTCCAGACTCATGTGACACTTTGTGCATCTGGCTTTACATGGGTACTGGGAAATCAAATTCAACTTTTCAGGCTTTGCAAGCAAGTACCTTCAACCATTGAGCCATCTCCCCAGCACCATTGAAAATTTATTTTTTTCTTTCTTCAAAACTAATTTATGCTTATTCTCATGCATAATAGGGATGCACTGTAAATGCCACCAATAAAGGCTTACTTTGTGGTTTATAAAAAGCTGGTAGCCCCATACTGAGCTGTTGATCAAAAAGACCCATGAGGTCCCCAAAATGTGACAGACTTCTGTCAACGCTCTTGAATACCTGCCCCAGGCCTAAAGTAAGATCCTATTGCTAAAGAAATCACAAAGTGTCATCAAACAACACCAAGAGATCCTGCTAGATCCAGAATGGTAACCAGCTCCCAGATGGTAGCATGTGTAGCACTGGAAGGTGTTGCATGAGTTGCCAGGGGAAATTGGTCAATGATATTTGGAGAAAGCAGAGACTACTGATATACAATATAGACAGTTGTCACAAGAATGCTGAACACATGGCTGTATGGAAGAGACCAGCAAGTAAAGAAATGCTCACCTGTGCAATAGTGGCACTAAACCGAGAAGAGTAATCAACAGCTTACTGATTAGCTAGGAGATCCTCTTAGTGACAAGAAACCCTTAACTGGAACTGGGATCCACAGCATAATCTTATGGGAACCAAGATCTTGGACTCCTAGGGGAAATTCCCACTACCAGAGAGCTACAGAGACTACATCCATTAGGAGCTAACCTATATTGATTATCGCTCTCCAATGGAGATTCTGTTTGTATTTTTCAGAAGGCAGTGAGAGAGCCAGGGACAACCCAACTCCACCAACAAGACATTGGATGATGGCTGACATCCTGGCAGGAGACAAATCACCCCTGGCCTCACACAGGGCCCAAATGAAACCTATGACAAAGTGACAAGACAAACAGGAGACCAATCACCACAGCAAGTCTGATAACCCATGAAAGGTCAATGTATTGTAGCAAAATGAGCATGAGCTCATTGCCTCCCTCCCCCATATTCACTGTTACATCCTACTGATGTTTGTCTGCCAGGTGGCTAATCTCATTGCATGAAGTGGGAAATTGTCAGGGCTCTGAAGTTCTGTGAGATAAGGAAGAGATAAGGCCAGAGGATACCTGGGGGGAATATCTGAATCTCCTGAAACCTATTGTACTAGGTAATGGTAATTTGCATGCATAACATCACATACCCTACTCTGTACTGACTATAAAATGATTTTGTAACTGGGGTTCATGGCCAATGCTTCATTTATGCTTGGACCCCCGGGCCCGGGTGAAAATTAAACTCCCCTCTCCTCTTGCTGCAAAGGCTTTGTCTGTTTATTACTGGAATATTTCTATAACAAATGGAGACAGACACCAATGATACCCATCACAATCCAGGGCAAAGATCCAGAGATACTTAAGATCTCAACAATAAAGCAGACTTAAAACTCACCCACTATGACTCAGGGAACTGAGCGGAAAAGGGGGCAGAAAGATTGTAAGAGCCATGGTGGGGGAGAATATCCAGAGACATCGCCCCCCTCAGCAATAATACACAAGGGGGAAGAAAAAAAAGAATGAAAAACTTGCTACCTCTGGTGCAGTTCATAACCCCTGTCCTATGGACAGATCCAATATGCGCACTAAGGAAGGACCCTAGTGGGTAGGGAACAGAAAGGAGGGAAACGGGGACACATTCACGAGATTTGCTCATACAATGTATAAACTTATTCATA
>PVHP010035829.1:0-18280 GCA_004024765.1 Zapus hudsonius
ACAGATCATAAAAAGATAAGAGTAAATGACCAGGGTTTGGAGGTAAACATTTCTCTTTTGGTCTCTTTGCGATCTGCTTTGTGGGACAAACTGAAGATACAAGATCAAAAATCTTTGCTGCTCCCCCACAGGAAGCCCTGGGATAGAGAGGAACGAGTGTGAACTCCTGAGGCAAGCAATGTTTGAAGGGATAGCTTCTCGTTACTTCTCAGTGAACTCACGTCATAGCTTCTCTGGAGAAAACATCCATGGGAAACGTATATTCTTTTCACTCAGTGTCTGACCAGCTGTTTCATGAGGTCTTTTATTTGATAGATATCGCATCCCAAAGGGTGAGCTGGAAGGTTGGTTTTCATTCAGAACAACCTGGAAACCAGGGGAGTCCAACAGACTAAAATTTAGAGAAAGCAAAGAAAAAAAAAAAACCTTCATTTTGCATTCTTTCCCTTTTCCCATTCCCTCTGTTTTTTTGTTTTTGTTTTCCTAACTAGATGGATTCAGTGACCAAGCTATGAAGGAAAATGGCACCTTTCTTCATGGTGGGGAGCTTATGCTGTAGCTAGAGGAATATATATTCCTCCGTCCTAACCTTCAGGGTTCTATTCGTCCCATGGTGAAGAAGCAGTCGGTCACTTCACAGCAGCAACGTCCTGGACAATGTGGTGGGCAAAATACAAGAAGAAACAGAAAAGGCTTTCTTTGGCCACACCCCCTACCTTTGGATCATAGTTTTATATAAATGTAGACCATATACCTGCAAAGCCTAACAACCTGAGTTCGATTCCCCAGTACCCACGTAAAGCCAGATGCACAAAGTGGTGTGTGCATCTGGAGTCCATTTGAAGCAGCTGGAGGCCCTGGTGTGCCCATTCTCCCTGTCTCTCTTCTATCTTTTTCTGCTCATAAATATCTATCTCTCTATATATAAATATAAATATTTATAATTTATTATATATATATATATATATATATATATATATTTAAAAAGAAAGTTGAATTACATTGGCATCCTTCAAATGGTCACCATCACTTCATGGCACACTCAAAACAGAAACATCACCACATCAATAAGAGAGTGCCGATTGTCTACCAGGAGATAGGTTACCTCTACCTCATCTGTCCAGGCCCAGAAGTCATTACAGGGAAAGTGGTGACATGAACACTGCTCTCACTGCTAGCCTGAAAACCAGTTCCAGGGAAAAGGTAACAGACATTGTGGTCCCTCACACCCCATCAAAGCAGAGATCCAGAAGTTACAGAGAACACAACACTAAATCAGATCCCTATCTTTCCCACTAAGGCTCAGGAAGCATTGCAAAAGAGGGGGAAGAAAGATATTAAGAGCCTCAGGGTGGTTGGGAAGGGCCTGAGACACCATGCTCCCCCACCCCTGAGAGACTGACTGAGGTCTCTTTGCCCCTCAATGAATACCAATAACCCCACCAAAACCCTCAGCAGAATTGGAGTTGAGGAGAGGGGTTGTCATAGTCAGCCACACACTGCTGGGATGAGCCTCCAAACAAGGCACAGTTTATGGGAGGAAAGGATTTATTGAAGCTATAGATCCAGGGGAAGTTCCATAATGGAGAAAGAGGCTGAGCCCCTTTCACGGGTCCAGGCAGAGAGGGAAAACCCATCACCAGCATCACACAGACAACAGCAAACAGGCAGAAGGGGGGAAGAGAGAGATTACTTTTCCCTTTACTTAGCCTTGGGGTGGGTCTTGCAACTCTCCTAGACTTGTTGACTCCCTGAGTCTCTGGAATTTCCTTCCTGCACTGCCCTCCCAGGAAGGGATGTTCATTTCTAGCTCCTCTGAGCTTCCTTACATCCTGCCCCCTACTGAGAGGCTCCCTTCCTGTGAACATCCTCAGAAACCTATGCAAGGTGACCAAACAGGATGACAACAAAACCTAACCATCACAGGGGTTCTAAGAGTACAACCTTTAAAAACATATTTTATTTATATATGAGAGAGAGAGAGAAAAAAAAGAGGTACAGATAGAAAAACAGAAAGAGAGAAAATTTGCATTTGGGCCTCCAGCCACTTCAAACAAACTCCAGACACATGCACCACCTTGTGCATCTGGCTTTATGTGGGTACTAGGGAATCGAACTTGGGTCATTAGGCTTTGCAGGCAAGCACCTTAATGACTAAGGCCATCTTTCCAGCCCAAGAGTACAACCTTTTCATTTAAAAAAAAATCAGTAAAAAATACATTGATGGAAACATCAGGTAGGATGTCCCAACTCTAGGTGTAAGATGCTATGTGATGATGTTTTAGTCTTTTCATCAATGGGACTTGGTTTGTTAGTGCATTCTAAAATTGTGAGGGCCAATGCTTGTAATCACGGGTGAGTACCGGAAGCTTCCACCCACCATACTGTCCTTAAGAATCTGAATCTAAGCACGCCAAAGAATTGGACAAAATTAGGCAGCAATCTCTTTATTACACACATTTATTCTAGATTAGAGTCAGTTCAGGGGAAATGGGAATGCGACAGGTGGAGCAGCCCAACCACCACGTGGTCTGTGAGGTTTACAAATCATCATCAAAAGTGCACAGAATCACCAAGAAGTGAAAAAAAATAACACACATGATAAAGAGAAAATTCTCCCCTCCTTTCCCCTCTCTCTGATCCCGAGATCAGAGAGAGTGGGAGGGGTATAAATCTCCACCTGATCAGGCACACCTCCAGCCCAGCAGTCAGAACAAGAAAAAGAACATGTCCCAAGCTCAAACTAGGACTTTTAAAGGTTTCGCTGGGGGAGTGGCAAGACCCCTGCCTGGGAGTGGTCATTGTCAGAGGCCACACCCTACCTACCTGTGGGGGAAGATCTTTCTCCTAATCCCTCTCAAAAGAACTCACCTAACATTCACAAGGTTGGTGATAGGTCAAGCACAGAGGTGGGTCATGGCTGGCTACGAAGAGGGCTAAAGATAGCTCAGGATGATGTAGTTTCAGGCTTTCAATATTCCAATTGTTCACAACCACTAGAAGTTCTAATCAGTCAACACTATATCTGTAAAGAAAGCACATTAAAAATAAAGGGTCTGTGGCAGTTTGATTGAATGTCCCACAATAGATTCAATAGTATAAAAATTTTTCTCCAGCTTCCTGGCTGGAGGAGTGTCACCTTGGCCTGGTCTTCAGCCCTAAAATATTTCTGAGGTGAATGTGAAATTCCCAGGATACATATGCAAAGAGCAGTCCAAGCTCAAGTCTGGAGCTCTTGCTGTTTGGTAGTTAGATTGCTGAGTTGCTGGTGCTGGTTCTCTCTCTCTCTCTCTCTCTCTCTCTCTCTCTCTCTCTCTCTCTCTCTCTCTCTGCTTAGATCTGTGAAATGGGGCCAACCTTTTCTAAAACTTCCCCTGAATCTGTTAGTTTAATAAATATTTTCCTCCCCAAAATTGTGCCTGGTTTGGAGATTCATCCCAGCAGTGTGTGGCTGGCTACGACAGGGTCAAATAGAAAAAGTCCCCTCTCTCGCACATAGAACCTGACTGCTTGGTGCCTGGCCCAGTGACTTGTGACAGCCTACACAATTACTGTCTACTTCTTTGCTGTAGTGACCTTCTCATTGCTGGGACAAAACACTTGACCAGAAGCAGCTGATGGGAGGAAAGGGTTTATTTCATCTTACAGTCTCAAGGGGAAGCTTGATGATGGTAGGGGAAAGGTGGTAGAGCAGAGGCTGGACATCACCTCCATGGCAACATCAGATGGACAACAGCAGCAAGAGATTGTGCCCAAAACTGGAAAGCTAGAGCTAATGAACTCTCAAGTTCCACCCTTAGCAACACATCTCCTCCAGCAAGGCTCCACCTCCCAAATTGCCACCTCCAGGGACAAAGCATTCAGAACACACAAGTTTATGGGGGACATCTGATTCCAACCACCACACTCCTAATGGCTTCTGGCACCTCACCCATGTGGCCAGTCTCAGGAAGAAAAAATGGCCTTACATATTTTATTATCTAATGTGATAATGAGCTGTCGATCTCTTGTCTAATCAAATATGATATCACATCATATAAGTGGCCCAGGAGCGGGGATAGGTAACTATAGGTAACTTCTTAACTTCTGTAAAAGGACTCCACTCTTTGAAGAGGCAATATCTCTGAGAATGCAGCATCTGTGTTGTTTCTGTCCAAGTATCTCTCTCTCTCTCTTTCTCTCTCTCTCTCTCTCCACTCTCTCTCCAACAACTGCTCAAGTTGGAGGAAGCTGCAGACATCAGGAGTCCAGCCAGAGATTGCTTTAGGCCAGGACATCTCTGCAGTCATTCAAGGGCTGGCTGCTTACTCACTCAACCTTGAGCATGACTCAGCTTTTTTCATACATGACTCAGCTTTTCATAACATAAAGACTCCAAGCAACTACAGCCATTGACCAGGTGTGAGGGTGGTTTATGGTGGAGACACCATGGCAGAGAGTTCACACAGTCACCCCAGGGAGGCTCAGAGAGTAAGGGAAAGACCCTCCCTGACAGAGATGTGGTCTTGGAAAACAGCAGCTCTCTGTGGAGCAGCTTGTGGAACTTTCTGGAAGCAGGCCCTTGAGAAAGAAGGAAAGAGGTCATGCTGTAAGCAAATACCAATTATAACAAATCAGCTTAATTCTAAGAAGGCATGAAGCTCGACAAGTATCTTCACATTTGCCTCAGCTGTCACATAAAATTTGTATTTATCATTCCTTAATATATTGATTCATTTCATCAAAAGATACTGGTGACTAAAATGATCCTATTTAGAGTTCTGAAAACAATCAACGATACAGAGGAATCATGGTCAACTCAGACAAATTGAAACCCTCTTTGTGTACTGGTTGAGAATTCTAACCTGAAATTTATACTTGCTCCTATATATATATACTGGGCATGGTGGCACACACCTTTAACTTGGGAGGCAGAAGTAAGATGATCACCGAGAGTTCGAGGCTACCCTGAGACTACATAGTGAATTCCAGGCAGGTCAGCCTGGGCTAAAGTGAGACACTACCTCAAAAAACAAAAACCATATTTTATTTGCACATGTGTGGGGGTTTCTAGGACCTTTTGCTACTGCAAATGAACACCAGAAACTTGTGCCACTTTTTGTATCCTATGTATGTGGGGGGGTAGCTTGGAAATTGAACCTGGATCAGCAGGCTCTGCAAGCAAGTGGCTTTCACAGATGAGCCGTCTTTCCAGCCCCCACAGTTTCTCCTTATAATCATGAATGGAATGAAAGCTCAGCTCAGTGGTAGAGCGGCGCTTGGTGTACACAAAGCCGTGGGTGATCCCCACACCACACCACACACCACACACACACACACACACACACACACACACACACACACACATACATACACACATATACACCATATACAGACACACACACACATATATATACACACAACACACACACACATACATACACACATATACACCATATACAGACACACACACACACATATATACACACAACACACACACATACACACACATATACACACACATACACACATATACACACATATACAGACACACACACATATATACACACACCACACACACATATACACACATATACAGACACACACATACACACATATATGCACACACACTGCACACACACATGTACACATACATACACACTCACACACATACACACATACGCACACATACACACTCACACACATAACTACACACTTACACATACACACATACATACACACACATACACACATACACATACATACATACTTACACATACACACTCACTCACACATTTTTACACACACATACACACCACACACACACGCACCCATGCACCCATGCACGCACGTGCACACACACGCACACACACACTTAAACTTTGTTGGGAAAAAAATGAGGGCTTGATTTATGTACGATGGCAGAGACTGTCACTACTGCTTCAATTCATGAATTGAATATTCATGAGCCACCCAATTAGTTATAATCAGGAAAATTTGAAGATGACATGAATTATTACTTTTAGTATAAAAGGAATTTTCCTCAACCTTTATAATCCTGACCATAATTTTTCACAAGTAGTACCTGCACTTGCCTGCTAGATAAAGAAGTCAGGCAAGAGGAAATTTCTCTACACAATACCTGAATGAAGCACTTTCTGTTTTCAGGGATTTGGGCCTCTGCTTCCCTTTTATATTCATAAAACATTGTTTTTTAACAAAATATTTTATTTATTTTTTGCAAGTAGATTATCATGATTTGATCCAGGTGTCCCCCAGAAACAAATGAATGTCTTCTCAGTGATGATCCTCAGCTGATGGCAGTTCGGGAATTAGAACCTCACAAGATCTGTGTTGTCGGGGGTGGGCTTATGGGGGTTATAAGCCAGCTTCCCCTTGCCAGTGTTTGGCACATCTTCCTGCCGCTGTTTCCAGTGCTGTGGCGGAGGTGATGTCCTCCCTCTGCTCATGCCATCATTTTTCCTGCCTTGATGGAGCTCCCCTGGAGTCCATAAATCAAATAAATCCATTCCTCCACAAGCTGCTTTTGGTTGGGTTCTTTTATGCAGAAACCCATCCCTCCACAAGCAGCTTTGTTTGAGTTCTTTTTGTTGCAGCAATGAGAGAAAGGTTGACTACAACAGAGATACAAAGAAACAGAGAGAGGGAAAAAATGACACACCAGAGCCTCCTGCCACTGTCAATGAACTCCAGATACATGCACCACTTTGTGCATCTGGCTTTATTTAGTTACTGGGGAATTGAACCAGGGTCATTAGGCTTTGCAGGACAAAGCTTAAACTACTGAGCAATCTCTCCATCCCATAAAATATTCTTTCAAATACCTTAACAGATCATTTTAAATTCCACCCCACAGAATTAGAGTTTCAGAATATAGCAGATTCTAATTACTTTATGAACATGATGGATGGACCTAATCCATACATCTTCAACAGGTTTTATGCCCAGTTTTCAGATTAAAGAGAAAATATCTGAGATGGATAAAAGTATTAAAATAGGTCATGACTTGGCTGGAGAAATGGCTCAACAGTTAAGACACTTGCCTGCAAAGCCTGATGACCAGGTTCAATTCCCCAGTGCCCACATAGAGCCAGATGCACAAAGTGTCCCATGCATCTGAAGCTTGTTTGCAGTGACCAGAGTCCCTGGTGTGCCCATTCTCTCTGTCTCTCTTCTCTCTCTGTCTCTCTGCTTGCAAACAAATAAATAAAACGATTAAAAAGTAGGTCATTTTATCATGTAGGGGAGCAAATCCAGCCATCTTTTCAAACCACAATCTCAACATCCAGAAAGTGCTGATTCATTGAGTCTGCAAATATATATTACAACCTCCATGCTTGCTCACTGCAGAGTGGTTTCAACTCTCAAGAGCTAAAAGAGATCCTGTATATAGCTTTGAGAAAGCTTCTGTTATCATAAAAATAGATATAGAAGGGCTAGAGAGATTGCTCAGTGGTTACAGCACTTGCCTGCAAAGCCTAACAATCCCTGTTCCATTCCCCAGCATCCACGTAAAGTTAGCTGCACAAAGTGTTGCATGCATCTGGAGTTCGTTTGCAGTGGCTGGAAGGCCTGGCACGCCCATTCTCTCTCTCCTTGCAAATAACTAATAAAAAGAAATAGATAACCACTGTTTTGTGCTTGTCTCCCATCAGCTTAGCAAACAAGAAAGACAATCCCTCACCTAATTACACAGGTAGCTTATTTAATCAAAGGCACTTAAACTCTAGTCAACCTGAGATTATAGAAAATGAGTTTCCAATCATACAAAACGTGAGTGCTCATTATTGATTCATTCATATATATATATATATATATATATTATATAATATATAATATATATATATATTCAAAAACAAAAAGATTTGTTCACCTATTCCATAAGTACTGAGTTCCTCTTTTCTTTTTTATAAATATTTAATTATTTATTTGAAAGAGAGAGAGAAAGAGAGAGAGGAAGGCAGACAGAGACAATAGGTGCACCAGGGCCTCCAGCCACTGCAAACGATCTCCAGATATGTGTTCCACCTTGTGCATCTGGCTTTATGTGGGTACTGGGGAATGGAACTTGGGTCCTTCTGCTTTGCAGGCAAATGCTTTAACTGCTGAGCCATCTCTTCAGCTCCTTGAGTTCTTCTTTAATAACAAGGAACTCCCTATGTTTAGAGTATCTGATGACAGCAAGATAACTTCTTCTTTTTAAAAGCAAACTTCCAGGAAAGGGTAACAGAAAAGCCAAGCACCACAAAGTACAGAATAAGCCTGGTGTGGAATCACACTGCAGAGAGGAGGTGGGTGTGGAAGCAGGGAGATGAATTGGGCCATGGCTGGAATAATGACAGAGAAATCTTGGGTGGGTGCCTGAAAATTTAGCAAGGGAAGCGAAGACAGCTAAGCAAATTTTTCAGTTCTGATCTGAAATTAACATGACAAGTTCACAGTATGGCTCAGAAATGAAACATCTCCACAGGGTTTTGTGCAATGAAGGCTTACGTCTCCAGCGGGAGGTACTATTTGGGAAAGTTCTGGAAACATTAAGAAGTGGGACCTAGCTGGAGGAAGGAGATCCCTGGGTATTTGTCATTGGGAGCTATTTCTTGGGCCTTTTTCCCTCTCTTCACGTCTGTCACAATGGTTAGAGAGTATTTCAGACATTGACTCTATGTATCTTGGTTTGAGATATAGTTTATAGCAAGTGTTTTCAGCCCCCTTCCCCTGCACCACTTCTTGGCTTAAGACACAGAAAACCACCCATTCCTGCAAAGAGTGTCTAGACAAAATGTAGGAGAATTTTAAGGGGTTCTTCTTCAGAACATAGTTAGTTATTGAGACTTTTGCCAGCCACCAGTGTGCAGGTGAACTTGGAGTGGATTGCTTGAATTTTGGAGGGATGGCAGCCAAACTCCTGGAGCCTCTCCTTATCCATGTAATTAGTGCCTAATTGCAGGTGCTATTTGGCTGCTTGTTAAAATGCAGAGACGAGTTCTGCAGGCGTAGTGGTGTGTGTCCTCTGTTCAGAATCTTTGAGGTCTGAAAGGATGATGAACTCTGTAGTGCTTTCCCTGCAAAGAGTGATGGGTTTCCTGTTTGTAATCTATTGTGCTGTTGGTAAAGCCTAGGCTTTTCTTTTATGCACTTAAATCAGAATTGAAGAGATTTGCTCCTGGGTCCATCAGTATTTCTCCAGGAAGGGAGAAGGGGACCCGAGAGAGCTGTTAATCCAATCTGTTGGGTAGTGAATAGTTAGGGAACCAGCAGCCAGGAGTGGTGGGACTTGATTTAGGGACTTCACCTGCTCTGGAGCCACAACCGATAATAAAGCTTACAGTTTATAAAACACAGATTTAAAATATTTATGCGGCTCTGTAGGCGAATTGGATGTTTTTTCTCTGTATGCCATACCAAAAGCCCTGACCTTTATAAAAGAAAATAACGCATGTACTAAGCTGCTTAATAAATTTAACGTTCGACCTGAATGGGAGGAGAAAGGAAAGTAAGAAGGTTAAATTCCCTTAATATAAAAAGAGCAACTGACTTGTATTTTTATGGAATGTGAACTGTTGTCTAAATCAGTGCTCCTAACTAGGAATTTATGTCATGACTAAGACCTGTGGGACTGTCCTGTCTAATACAATAGTCAAAGAATCATCTGTGGCTACTGGACATGCAAATAGGACGAGAACGGATCTGTCCATCATGCAAGTCACAGGTGACCCTCAACTACCACATTTTGCTGGGCAGCTTTAAACATTGGTTTTCCTCTTTTTCACCTCTCTCTCTCTCTCTCTCTCTCTCTCTCTCTCTCTCTGCTTGCAAATAGATAAAATAAATGGTATTAGTGAAGGAGATGTGGCTCAGGGGTTAAGGTGCTTGCCTGAAAAGCCAAATGACCGGGATCAATCAATTCCCCAGCACTCACATAAAGCCAGATGCACAAAGTGGTGCATGCACCTGGAGCTCATTTGCAGAGGCTAAAGGTCCTGGTGCACTCATTTTCAATCTCTCCCTCTCTCCCTCTCTCTTTCTCTCTCTGCTGGCAAGTAAAGAAACAGATAAATAAAAACATTTAAACATTGATTTTTCTTGAGTTTGCATTCATTAAATCCCTTTGTGAAAGTATTCAAAGCTGTTTTGGAAAGTTGCTTAATCTAAACACACATGTTTCCAAGTGTTTTAGAGATGTGCTAAGACACACCTATGGGTCAGTAGTTATCTGACCATACTTATACTCCAAGCTGAAATACACTGGGTTTGAATTATCATAACAGCAAATCATGTGACCCAACTATATAGTCTTAGAATGCTTCCTCCCTCAAAGGCGAGCCTATTAATAATACCTTATGAGCATGGTGTAGGAATTAAATGTCAAAAGTTATTGAGTATGTAAATAACTGAGTTGTCGTAGTAACTGGGGAACCATTTCCTCTTATAACTGAATGCATCCTGTCATGGTATCAGTATCAGTTTGGGTTCCGGCAGAAACACAGAGCTACTTAGTGGTGTTGTGCATGGAGGCACACATCTGTAGTTCTCAGAACTCAGAGGCAAGAGACTACTACAAGTTCAAGGCCTCTACAAAGGAGACTTCAGGGATTAGTACATACAAGAGGGATTAGAGATTACATGAATAGGGGAAGGCAAAAATGGGAGGTCCAGGGCTGGAGAGATGGTTCAATGGTTAAGGAGCTTGCCTGCGAAGCCTGATGATCCAGATTCGATTCCCCAGTGCCCATGTGAAGCCAGATGTACAAAGTGGTGCATGCATCTGGACTTTCATTTGCAGTGGCTGGAGGCCCTGGTATGCCCATTTTCTCTCTCTCTCTCTCTCTCTCTCTCTCTCTCTCTCTCTCTCTCTCTCTCTCTCTCTCTGTCTTCTCTTTC
The DNA here is from genome assembly GCA_004024765.1 of Zapus hudsonius. NCBI lineage: Eukaryota > Metazoa > Chordata > Mammalia > Rodentia > Dipodidae > Zapus > Zapus hudsonius. The sequence goes on from PVHP010035829.1 coordinate 10,882, forward strand.
TGCTTTCAACTAATAATCTTTTAAAATGGGAGGTCTAGAGGGGGCAGTGGGAAACTCAGAGCAATGAAAATCAATCAGACAGGCCTGAAGGAGTGACATCAAGTAGACAAGAATGCTCAGAAAGTTCTAGAAGCACAGTGCCACTGGGATTTATGTAAACTGTGAACATATGGGAAGGTGTGGGATAATGACCCTTGTTAGGAAGTTGAAGGTGGGTTTGGAGCGATGTTGGGTCAACAACACCAGGAAACAAGATGGACTCACAGTGGGAGAGACGGAAGGCCAGCTAGAATTAGAAGGTCACCTCTAGGTGCCTTGGCAACTGGGTACCAAGTTTCCACCAAGAGCGATGGCTTTGGATTGACTTCTGTCTTCTAAATTGTATACATTTGTTTCTTGGTTCATAGCATTCTGGGAAATATAAGAAAATTATTCCAAAGCCTGTGGTCAGAAATCTGATCAATATCAACTATTCTCGTCTTAAGCCAAACTGACAAAATACATCCGAGCACATGGCCCAGCCTTTTTACTTTGTGGGTGAAATTTATGTCACAATTTGTAACTGATGATTTAAAAATATTTATAGAGGGCTGGAGAGATGACTCAGTGGTCAAGGCACTTGCCTACAAAGCCTAGCAACCTGTAACCCAGTAGTTTTTTGTAGTGTCTGATGGCCCTGGCAGCCCATATGCGCTCTCTCTCTCTCTCTCTCTCTCTCTCTCTCTCTGTGTGTGTGTGTGTGTGTGTGTGTGTGTCTGTCTCTTCAATTTCTCTCTAGGCTCTCAAATAAATAAATTAATAGTAATATAAAATATTTCTAGGGGATTCTATACTGAGGCACATGTACCTTTCTCTTTTATAAATAATTTCCAGGACAGCGTGGGATGTTGGCATAAGAACAGACAAACAGGAGGTTAACGATGGAGTCACCTGATCCTTCGTACACAAGGTGCCAAACTCATAACAGCAATAATTTCTATTCTTGTGCTGGTGGTAGGAGTATCGAAAGACACTTCACTGTTCCACTCAAAGACAGGGACTCAAGTGGAACCTGCCAGATCACCACAGGACAGAGAAAACTCCAAGCTAAATTCCACACAAGACTTATTTTTGTCTCTATAAACGCTAGGCCTTTGGCTAATATTCAGGGATATCTTGATAAAACAAAAGATCAGGGGTACCCTCTGGCAAGCTGAGGAAATGCATTCTAATTACATTTACCCTAGGAAGATAAATCAGTCCCCATCCTTTTTGTGACAAACTTATAGAAATAATGGTGTGTAGGCAAATGAATTATTTATGTCGTGGAGACATTTCTTCTCTTAAATTGTCAAATTAGAAATACGTGTTGACATGTTGGGTTTTCCTAGGGCTGTATGGGCTGTTTCTTTTCGTCAACTTTATATATGATTCATGAAGGAAAATGCTCCCTATTAAAAAAAATAGTAAAGAGAATGTGATTTGATTATAAAAAGAATCCATAGATAAGATTGAGTTTTAATATAGTGACTTGGAGTAATGATATCAAAGGTTCCCCCCCACACACCTTTGGCTCTTTGAGGCAGGGTCTCACTGTAGCTCAGGCTGACCTGGAATTCACTAGGTAGTCTTAGGCTGGCCTCGAACTCATGACGATCCTCCTACCTCTGCCTCCCAAGTGAGTGCTGGGATTAAAGTTATATATTTGTCCCCCATTGGCCAAATACTTTACACTTCGAATTCATCAATGAAACTTTATAAAGATGCTAAGACAACATTTGAGACCTGATTGAAAGCAGGGACTTGTTTCAGTCTCTGACTACAAGTAGGGTTAGCCATAAAGTCATGTGAAAATACACCTTAACCTTAAACTTGTCTGCAGCTTCCAGTGCTCAAGCCTTGGCTCTTTCATAGTCTGAAAGCTCCGTGTCATTCCTGAAAAACACTGGGTACATTCCTAAAAGTCATGCAAATAAATGACAACAAAACTAGCTGAAGAGAAAAAAATGAGCTGGCCAGGACCCATTCTTCAGTAGTATGTCCCACTGGACAAACACCATGACACCCTTCACTGGTCAATGTATGATGTCTCCATGGAAACCACTGACAGACAAAAGCATCCATAGATCTATTTCTTTTGACCCTGAAGAAGGGCTTACTAACTTTCTGCCTTTATTCAAACAATCCCTGTCTTAGATATGGACCCATATTTATTTCTTTACTTATTTATTTTGCATGTGGTATGTGTGTGGTACAGTGTGTGTGTGTGTGTGTGTTGTGTGTGTGGTGTGTTTGTGGGTCTGTGTGGTGTGTGCAGTGTGGCATATGTGTTTGGTATATGTATATGTGTGTGTGTGAGTGTGTGTGTGTAACAGAACTAAAATCCAATTTTCAAGAGTGGCTTTATTCACTACAGACAGTCTATTTTTCTATAGTTCCCTTTCACTACCAACAACATACTTTTCTTTCTCCTTTATTCACTAGGAAAATCACCATATGAGTTAAATTACAGAATTCTATAGGATTAGAAATAATAATGGTATCTGAAACCGGAAGAATTGTATTGCACTACCACACATATCATTTTCAAAATATCAGATTTTTTGTTTTATTTTGGTTTTTTGATGCAGGATCTCTCTCACTCTAGCCCAGTCTGACCTGGAACTCACTCTGGAGTCTCAGGCTGGCCTTGAACTCACAGCGATCCTCCAACCTCTGCCTCCTGAGTGCTGGGATTAAAGGTGTGCACCACCACGGCTGGTCTAGATAAAAGTTTTGAATAGCTTCCCCTTGAGAAACTCGAGACTAAAATAAATAGTACACAAAGCGTAGCCTCTGCAGAATATTTAGGGCAGCAATCTAAATAGCATGGACCATGTTGATGGAGATTCAGGCAAACACTGGCATCACCATTCCCTTCTGACTTTGTTGAGAGATTATGTCATTGAAACTTCCTGTCAATCATCTCTCCTTTACTACAATAAAACACCTGAAATAACTTATATAATCCACAACTTACAAGGAGGAAGGATGCCTTTTGTCTTTCATTTTAGAGGTTTTGATCCATGATCAATTGACCCATTATTTGGGGGCCCATTGGTGGGAAGATCATGGTGAAACAAAGCTGTCCATCTCATGGGGTCTGGTAAGCAAAAACAAGGTGGTTGAGTCCCAAAATCCCTTTTAAGGGTGTTCCCTTAATATCATAAAGCCTCATTCCCACCTCTTAAAGGAGCCACCAGCCCCTAGCATCAAGTCTTTATCACATGGGCATTTAGGGGACTCTTGTCTTAACAGGTTTCGGTCTGTAATCATGCATGGAACATGATGATTTTTTTGGCTACAATATCCTAAAACATGCTGAGCTTTACAGGCTACATCAGGAACAGATTAGATACAATGGCCAAACAACAGTGTAGTTTAATGTCTACATGATGACTACTTTAAGGCCCCATGGTCCTTCTTTAAAATATTTTTATTTATTTTCAAGCAGAGAGAGAGAGAGAGAGAGAGAGAGAGAGAGAGAGAGAGAGAGAGATAGAGAGAGAGAGAGAGAGCTCTAACCACTGCAAATGAACTCCAGATGCATGCGCCACTTTGTACATCTGGCTTTATATGGGCACTGGGGAATCGAACTCAGGTAGCTAGGCTTTACAAGTGAGTTCCTTTTGAGCAATCTCTCCAGCTCCCATGATCCTTTTATACCTCATGTCAGGCCCAAACATGCCTTGTAAGACCTAGACATGAATGGTAGGATAAAGTTCTCACTAATGTTTTCCAAATGTCAAGAAATAGGAAAGACATTCAATAGAAATCAGGAAAGGCAGGGTGGCTGAGGATGGAGGGATTCACCCGCAAAGTGAACCTTGTATGTCAGCATCCCATCTCTGTTCTAGAAGCTTTAGAGGTAACAATGAAAAGATAAGTGAAAAAAAACCAGCATATATTTGCAATATAAAGAGTCGTATGGGATTTTGGATGAAGAAATCTTTGACTTTAGGGCTGCTTTTCAGATTTGGTTCAGTACCAAGGATTCCTGTGGTGAGAACTTTCCCTGTTCTGCGTCTGTTGGGATTTTCAAGAATCTACCAGCAACCCTGTATGTGTGTCTATACCATGGAAAACTACAATGTCCTTCCAGTCAGGTAAAATCCTCTCACCCCTCCACCTCATGGTTGTTCTCCAGCTATGAAACTGTTCCCAAAGGAACCTGACTTCCCTCCTTCCCTGTCAGTTCCATTTCTAGGGATTCATGAGAAAAATGTAAGGGATTAACCTCTGAGTCTTGGCAGATCAGAGCAATAACCCCTTATATTTAGTAACTCCAAGATGTCAGGAGAGGACTGGGGAGAGATCTCCAAGGATAAAACACATCCCACGACCTTCTGAGAAACTGTGGCAGGCTCTGTATTCATAGTACACACAGGGCACAGACAGGAAACTCGCAGAAACTCATGAGCAAAGTGGTGAACAACATATCACCTGGCCTCAAAACAAAGCGGACTGATCCAAACATTGTCCCCTGACCTCCACAGTCACAGTGTGACATGTGGGTGCCCAGGTCCTTAGTCTTTGCAGACAAGTGCAAAAAAAGACAAGTCACTCCAGCCCAACTCAAGTGGACTTCAAATTTCTTTTCTTGCTGAATTTTTCAAAGTGTGCTCTATTTAAGAGAAACTTAGGGCTGGAGAGATGGCTAAGTGGTTAAGGCACTTGCCTCCAGTGCCTAAGCCCCCCAGTTCAATTCCCCAGGACCCACATATGCCAGACCCACAAGGTGGTGGCTCTGGTGCTCTCTCTCTCTCTCTCTCTCTCTCTCTCTCTCTCTCTCTCTCTGTATCTCTCTCTCTCTGTATCTCTCTACTTGAAAATGAATAAATAAAATATTTTTAAAAAAAGAGAAACTTACAGGCACACGAATAAAAGAAAACAAACCAAAATGAAAAACCAGTGATAATATATGGGCAAAAATATACAGTAAGAGGAGAAATCTATGGATATAGGAAAACCAATTCAGGGAATACTTATTTAAATGAGAAAACCTAATTCACATTTATTATGCATGTAAATCTGATTACTGTATTGAGTTAGTTTTTTTTATGGCATTTATAACAAATTGACCAAAACCTAATAACTAAAAATAGGTTTATTTTTTATTTTTTAAAGTATTTTATTTATTTACTTATTTTTGAGAGTGTGGGGGGGGGGAGAGAAAATTGGCACATCAGGGCCTCCAGCCACTGCAAACGAACTACAGATGCATGCACCACCTTGTGCATCTGGCTTTTATGTGGGTGCTGGGGAATTGAACTCTGGTCCTTCTGCTTTGCAGGCAAGCGCCTGAACTGCTGAGCCATCTCTGCATATCTGCAGTCCAGAACTTTTGTCAGTGCTGAACATTAAGCCTGGCTTATCACAATGTCTAAAAGCACTGAGGACATACTGCAATGAACTGTGTCCCACCCACCCCCCACAGGTCCTGTTCCAGGCAGAAGAGTGTATTGGTCTAAGTGTAAAATGTACCCCTGCCCCCACTCCACATAACTAATGTGTTTGAACACTTGGTCCACAGCGGGTGATGGTATTTGGGAAGGTTGTGGAAACTTTAAAATGGAGCCTTGCATGTGTCATCAAGGGGGAGGTAGTGAGGGTTTATAGCCTGTCCTTATTTCCTGATCAGTATCTACTTTCTCACTAAAACTGAAGCGTAAGTCACTGACCCTGCCAGCAATGATGGACTAGATGTCTTTGAACTGAAAGCCAAAATAAACCTTTCCTCTCTGCAGTGGATCCTTATCAGGCATTTTGTCACAGTAATAAGAAAAAAAATAGCAATGTTTTCTCACTTAACCTATATTGATCTCATTCTCCGATGGAGATTCTGTTTGTATTTTTCAGAAGGCAGTGAAATAGCCGGGGACAACTCAATTCCACCAACAAGACATTAGATGATGGCTGACATCCTGGCAGAGACGAACCACACCTAGCCTTCACACAGGGCCCAAATGAAACCTAAAAGAAATTGACGAGACAAACAGGAGACCAATCACCACAGCAAGTCTGAGAACCCAGGAAAGGTCAATGGAGACAGACACCAACGATACCCAACACAACCTAGGGCAAAGATCCAGAGATACTTAAGATCTCAACAATAAAGCAGACTCAAAACTCACCCACCATGACTCAGGGAACTGAGCGGAAGAGGGGCCGGAAAGATTGTAAGAGCCATGGTGGGGGAGAATATCCAGAGACATTGCCCCCTCAGCTACAATGTCAAAAGGGGGAAGAAACAAAAAAGAGAAAGAAAACCTAGCTCCCTCTGGTGCAGTTCATAACCCCTAACCTATGGACAGATCCAGTCTGCGCACCAAGGAAGGACCGCAGTGGGTAGGGGACAGAGAAGCGGGAAACAGGGACACCTTCACAAGATTTGATCATACAATGTATAAACTTATTCATAATAAAGATATTTTAAGAAAGAAAAGGAAAGTAACCAGCATGAAGGGCCATATTACCCAGCCCAGGGGTCTTGGGATGAATCCGTTCCAGAACGTTCCATGACCTTCTGGCTTCTGGCAGCTCCCAGATTTAGTGACTTGCTTCTAGATTCTTCCAACTCTACAGAATACTCATTTCCCCTTCCCTTCTGTCCACAGTGCAAGGTCTGTCTCGATCACATGTAAAGATGCATGAAATTTCATTAAGTGCCAATTTGAATAATTCAAATAATCTCCTCATTTTATGACCATACATATTATCTATAAAGCCCTATTTTTTTTAGGTAAAATGCCTGTGCCCCACTAAGTAAATTATTTGGAGTATAGAGGCTATTATGTTTTTTTTTGTGTGTGTGTGTAGTCTTTTTTGACAGGTAAAGAACTCTCCAACAGCAAAACAGGAATTCAAATTTGTGCCTGCATTGTGCTTGGTCAACACCCAGAGCCTGAGCCAGGTGATGGGTCCTCTGACCACCGTGAGAGCTAAGTGCTCACACTGGTAATGGAGATGCCTTATCCCAGCCCCTGCCAGCCTGGCTTCTCACACGAGAATCGTCGGAAGTGTCAGCTTCATGTGTTGCCCAAATTGAGGCAAATTTTTCACATGCCAACCAGACCTTGCATGTAACAGGTGCAAACATTACAGCCCACCTGCTCTGCGGATTGAAAATTTCAACAGGACTAAAAACTTCAGAGAATCCCATTAATTACAGAAATGAAAACTCTCTGTTTGTTTGTCGTTATGACCACTAGGGTTTTACGGTTGACCTCATATTTACTTTTTAAACGCAGGGTTATGAGATCCCATCGGGAGAGAAATTTTTTCTCAAAACAAGTACAAATCATTCCTCACATGACTATCTACCTTTCAAGTGGATGCATGTGAGTCACTATGCATGTGAGAAGAGTCGGGACATCTGTCT
>PVHP010035830.1:0-18270 GCA_004024765.1 Zapus hudsonius
TCTCTCTCTCTCTCTCTCTCTCTCTCTCTCTCTCTCTCTCTCTCTCTCTCTCTCTCTCTCTCTCTCTCTTCCCTTCCCTTCATTTTCCTTCCAGAGACCCTCGTGTGATCAGCTCTGATCCTGTGTGGCCCACCTGAGTTTTGGCCCCTATTTCCACCCAGCAGCCTGGCTGGGTGGGGACGGGAAAGCATAGCCCTTTCTCTTAATGTAAGCTTCTCTGGGTACCTCTGCCTTATACTTTGGGGTAGATTCACCCCTAATTGCATGTACAACCTTCCTATGATCTCTGGATCCACCACGTGTGTATTTACACTTCAGATCTACCATGTGAGTGCTCTCACTAACTCTTCCCTGTCGTCCCTCCCCAGGAAAGCACACAGCAGATGTCATGTGTGTCCCTTGTAATTATTTTCCCTCAGCCATTCTTCCTTAAGCTCTCTCAGCCTGTTATCTTCCCTCCCCAGGAAAGTGCACAGCGGATGTCATGTGGATCTCTTCTAAGTCTCTCCACAGCTCTTCCCTTGGAAGCCTGTTTCTTTTGTAGTTGCCACATGTTTGTGGCTCCACTCTAACTTCTCTTTAAAAGACTTAGTTTCTTAGGACTAGAGAGATCTCGCAGCAGTTAAAGCCTTTGCCTGCAAAGCTGAAGGACCCAAGTTCGATTCCCCAGCATCCATGTTAAGCCAGATGCACAAGGTGTGTCTGGCATTCGTTTGCAGTGGCTGGAGGCCCTGGCGTGCCCATTCTCTCTCTCTCTCTCTCTCTCTCTCTCTCTCTCTCTCTCTCTCTCATTCACACACACACGTGCACACACACCTTCTCCTCTCCCCTTATAAATAAATAAAACTTTTTAAAAACAAAAAAATAGAGAATGAAAAAGTTAAATGGAAATTCCTACTATGTAAGGTAAGAAACGAACAGCAACTTAATAAAACCAACAGAAATAAGGAAAAGGGAAAAGAAATATACAGTGAAACTGTATTTCATAAACACAATATGGAAAGAATAAAATCAAGTACATCAGTCATATTAGCGATATGGACTTTACACTACCACATGATAGAAAATATCAAGATGAGCTTTAAAGAGCAAGCCCAGCTATATGATAATGTACCAGAAATTAAGAGGGCTAAGGGCAGAGTTTAGGGTAGAGCACGTGCCTAGCATTCACAAGGCCCCAAGTTCCATCCCTGGCACCAGAGAGAAAGAAGGCCAATGTTATTTTAATTTTTTAAAGGACAATGTTATCATCAGGAAGGGAGAAATCAAAGGTAAAAGAATTTACAGAAACTGAAGAGGGACATTATGAATGACAAAGGAGTCAGGTGTGGTGACATATGCCTGTTATCCCAACACTTGAATGTGGAAGCATGATGATCACAAGTCCAAGGTCATCCTCAGAAGTATATTGACTTGGAATCCAGCATAGGCTATGTTGCATGCAACATACAACCTTGTCTTAAAATGACAGGAAGATGGAGTCTAAGGATGTAGCTCAGTGGAAATGTTTACCTGCCAGCATGAGGTCTGGGTTCAATTCCCCAACAGACTGCAAAAGACAAGGATGCAATGACAGGCACAATTTACAGAAAGAAACAAACTGGATATGGTGGTGCACCCCCTTTAATCGAGCACAAGGAAGGCTGAGGTAGGAGGATCCTTGTGAGTTCGAGGCCAGCCTGAGACTATATAAGGAATGCCAGGTCAACTTGGGCTAGAGTGAGATCCTACCTCGGAAAAAAAAAGAAAGACACATTTCTGTCAGAAATGTTTGTCTTTAACAACATAAGCAGCTATGTAGATAGAGAAGACCATCTAAGGTGGGGTCTTACAAGATCCTCACATTTACAAATTGGGAAGAGCGTAAACTGGGGAAATAGAGGGATGGTAAGAAGGCAGGAAACAGTAAAGAAATCTCTGTACCCTGAAACCCCCATACCCTGAAACCCCCAATCTACAGGTACAAATGACCCAAGCAACAATGCTCACCTGACTCTCCACCCAAGGCAAGGTGTGGTAGGAGAAAACAGACCTTGGGTGAGTGCTCCCTTCCCTGCACACAGCCCTGTATTCCCCACATCTGTATTTTTAACAGATTGTAATTGAGATGCACAGTGCTGAGTCAGGTTCTTTTATCTAAATGGGAATCCTGTAGGCTTGGAATGTGGTTAAGAAAGGACCAGCTGCCCAATGTATGGATGGCATTATGAAACACACCAGCAAGTAGAAACAAAAACAAAAGGATGCCCATTATTTCCCATTAAAAATTGCATTTAAAAAAAAATTGCATTTCACTAAAGTTGCCTGCATGGGTGTGGGTGGGGCTTACAATGTCTCCCCCAGCCACCTTTAACTATCTGTAACTCCTTGGGGAGGACAGGGGCCCCATGCCTGCCTCCATCATCCATGACGGAGTGGTGATGGGACCAGGATTGTGTAATGAAAAGGTATTATGATAAAAATATATTCTAAGCATGTACAAAAATTGTCAATAAATAATTAAAATCTTTAAAGATTAATGTAACTTCTCAGACCTAAAATGTCAGCCTGTTAAGACAATGTAAGGTTTCCTATCCAATTAAAAAAATCCCTTTCTGTCTTCTAATGACTAATTAGGAATCTGTAATTATTGTAAAGTTGTAGTGATAATTTTAGGAAAAATTTCTAATATCTAAAGCAACTACAACTGTTTACTACTGACAAATACAGGCCATAGCCCATTTCTTTTTTTTAAGTTTTTATTGACAATTTATACATGCACATAATACATTTGGATCATAGTCCCCTCCCATTGCTTTCTTTTGTTTTCCCTCCCCCATTCCTACTCCATACAAAGCTCCCTTTTTTAGTCATGCTGAATTGACACAGCAATATATTTTGTGATGACATTCTCACTTTGCGTTTTGACTACCCCCAGCCCCAACACACACACACACACACACACACACACACACACACACACACACACACACACAGCGCTCTCAGCACCGTTTTTTAAAAACAGGCATTAAATTGTGAAAGAAAAATAACACACTGAAAAAACACATGTGTGATCAAGGTGTCTCTTATCTTAGGTTTCTACCGCTGCCTATTCAAGGTATTGTTTTAATAGTCAGATTTCTATTTCATTTTGATTTTAAAAGTTCTTTGAGACACAGTCTCAAGCTCCTTATCCTACTGCCCCATCTCCAGAGTGCCAGGATTATAGGCATATCCCACCATGCCCAAAGGCTGGGATTTTTAATTAGCAGATATGAGGAGACTCTGGAGTGAAGGATAGAATGCTGCTAGACTGATTAGAAGGGAAAAGGAGGAAAGGGAACGGGTCACTGATGTCCCAAGCACGCCTTCCCTGATTAACCACTTCGGCTGAATAAAACGTTGGAAACTAGGCAGCAATGTTTATTCAGGATTCTTCTGGCCACTGTGTGCATGTGGAGGGGGTGTCTGTGTGTGTCTGTGTGTGTGCATTTTGTGTATGTGTGTTTGTATATGTGCGTATGTATGTGTGCATGTGTGTGCATGTGTGCCTGTGTGTATGTTGCATGTATGTATAGGTGTGTGTGTATGACTGTATGTGTGCATGCATGTGCATGTGTATGTCTGTGCATGTATGCATGTGTGTATGTATATGTGTGTGCAGATGTCTATTTATGTCTTTGTGTGTGTATATGTGCATGTGTGTATATGTGTGTATGTATGCATGTGTGTATGTATATGTGTGCATGCATGTGTGCGTGCATATGTGCATGTGTGTATGTATGCATGTGTGTATTTATGTATATGTTTGTGTATGGTTATGTGTGTATGTGTGTGTTTATGTGTGTATGAGGGCATGTGTGCATGCATGTGTGTGCATGTGTGTATGCATGTGTTTGCATGTATGTGTGTATGTGTGTACATATGCATTTTTGTGTGTATGTATATGTGTGCATGTTTGTGTGTGCATGTATTATGTGTTCATGTATTTATGTATACATGTGTATATATGTATGTGTATGTGTTCTTATGTATTTATGTGTGTGTGCATTTATGTGCATGTGTGTATATGTATGTATGCATGTGAGTATGTATGTATATGTGTGTGCATGTGTATGTATGTATGTACATGTATGTGTGTATGTGTACATATGCATTTGTGTATGCATGTATATTGTTCATGTTTGTGTGTGCATGTGTGTATGTGCTTATGAATTTATCTAGGTATGTGCATGTGTGTGTTTATGTATTTATGTGTGTATGTGTACGTGTATGTATGTGTATGTATGCATGTGTGTATTTAGGTATATGTGTACATGTGTGTATACATGTGTGCATGTGTGTATATGCATGTGTGTATATAGATATATGTGTGCATGTGTGTGTTATGTGTGTATGTGTGCATGTGTTCATGTGTATGTGTGTGTTTATGAATTTATGTGTGCATGTGTGCGTGTGTGTATGTTTGTGTATGTGTGAATGTGTGGGGGTGTGTCTTCCAGGGACTAAACTTCATTGCCACCTCCAGGAGTTTGTTAGAAATGCAGACTCTCAAGCATACCCAGACCTTCTGAGTCAGTCTGAGCATTTTGCCAAGACCCCTCAAGGAAGTTTAAGAAATACTGCTATGGAAAACCCAGCAAGTTAATAAAGAATGTAGAATCCCATGCAACCTCCCCTCTACCATTTATCAAGTTCCCCCAGAAGACTGGTCCCAGCAAACTGTGGCCAGTAACACACTGAAGTGGCACTGTTCCAGATGATGGCCAGTAGCCACCTATATGCCCTCTTACATTTAATTACTTAAAATTTCAGTCATATTAGCCCCAAATTCAGTGTTCATGAGTCACATACAACTAGTAGCTACTCCATTGAACAACACAGCTATGGGATGTTTCTATCAACACAGAAAGTTCTGATGGACCCTCTAATCCCGTGAGTGCTCAGTTGTGGCTACACACTGCAATCAGTGCCCATTGTTTGCTGTCCATTTTAATACAGAACATGTCCTTTTCATGATGCTGAATCATGCAGACATTTTATCTCTATAGAAACATGACCCAGTGTTTTCTAATAAGAACACCATTAGGAAAACCAAAATCTTGATTTTGATTCATTATGTGTTTCTTTATTGCAATGCAGGAAATTGAACCCAGGGCCTCCCACATGCCAGGCAAGCACTTCATCACTGATAGGTACCCTGTCTGGATCTTTTGAAAATTTTTGGAGACAAATCTCACTATGTAGTGCAGGTTGTCTTCAAACTTTTGATCCTCCTGCCTCAGCCTCCCAAGGGCAGGGATTATAGGTGTGCATGTCAACAACCTAGCTCCCAATCCAGACCTTGAGCTTGGTAAAACCTCACATTTTACATTCAGATGATCATTGTTGGTTAAGTTTGCTGAAAACAGTTCAAGGTTCAGAATCTATATAGGCAACCTCGTGGAAGTGATACTTCATTTTCCCTTTTGCTAATAAAAATACCCTCAACTGCTGAAAGGATAATGAAAATGTGCTTCATTGATACAATGGAGTACTATTCAGCTGAAAATATAAATGAAATTTGCAGGGAAATGGATGTACCTGGAAAGAATAATACTAAGTGAGGTAACTCAGGCCCAGAAAACCAAGTGCCATATGTTCTCCTTCATATAATGGCATGGCCAATAACCATTGGTTGATACTAGAATAACTTCACTGCCAGGGATGGAATACGTTCCAGTGAGTTGTTGGCCAGGAAGGTTCCTGAGGCCCCCAAAACACTATAGACCATTGTCAAGGCCCTTGGTTGCCCACCAGAATGAGATGGTAAGACCCTATTGCTGAAGACCACATATGCTTGGGCTGCAGGTCACTAAGAAATCAAGCTGAAGCTGAGCTGGAAACTTCCTCCCTGTTAACCAGCTGACAGAAAGCTGGAAAAAGCTATGTCTGCATGCAGCCCTATGGGAGACAGACGTCATCAACAGTGGTGAACAGCAGTGAACCTTGCAAGCTTTAAAATTGTCCAGCCAGGCCAAATGTGCCAACTGGGGCAACTGGGACATGTCTATTGTGGGGGAAACCCATTGCTCTCTGATTGGACTGGAGTCCTGCTCCATGGGAGGTAATACATGCCTGGTTCTGAAGATCTAGTCAAAACCCTATCACGAACCCTAGGGGACCAACACCTTCTGTTGTTGGGCTAAACCGCCATACAAGCACTTTAAAAAAAAGATGAGCATACCCACATAATAATTCTACTCTCACTCTTGTCTAGAGAAGCTTCTCTTTTTCAGATGGTGATGACCACTGGGATAACTCAAAAGACACCATAGTGCTGAGAAGAAATGACAGTGGGGTGTTCAGCACTGGGACATCTCTATCACACTTCCTGAGGCTCAGGGTCTATTGTGGAAGAGGTGGTGGAAAAATTTTAAGAGCCAGTATTCCACTTAGTGAGGGGGAGCCCTTAACTGGAACTGGGGACTTAGGGCAATATGCACTGGGAGCCAGACTCTTGGGCCCCTAAGGAGAGATGCACTATGCAAGCAATTGAAGGAGAGGCTACTAAAAATAGAATCTAGCTAATTCAGAATGTTTATCTCAGTTAACCTATACTGATCTCACTCTCCGATGGAGATTTAGTTTGTATCTTTCAGAATGCACCAAGAGAGCTGTGGCTCATCCAACCCTACCAACGAACTGCAGGCCAATAGCTGACATCCTCACAAGAGATGAGCCACCCCAGACATACTGTGAAGGATCTATATGGAACCCCGCAGGGAATAATGGGATGAACAAGTGACCAATAGTGACAGCCAATCATTCAACACAGGGCAATCCAGTGAGACGGACACCAATGATTTTTGACACAACCTAAAGCAGAAGTACAGAGATCCCTAAGTCCTCAACAATAGAACAGCCTTAATACTCACCCACCATGACTCAGGGAATTGAGTGGAAGAGGGGGCGGAAAGATTGTGAGAGCCGTGGTGGGGGAGAATACCCAAAGTCATGGCCCCCCTCAGTAACAACATACTAGGGCCGGCAGAACTGGGCTAACTCCTAGGCTATCCATGGTCCTCTGCCCCAAGGACTGATCCAGACTGCCCACAGAGGAGGATATCCAGCTGATTGGGGATGGGGAAGAGGGGCATTGGGGAACTGAGAATAACAACTCATTGTTTGCCCATTAAATAATGTAACTCATTATGGACAATAAAAAAAATTTAAGAGCCAAAGGAAAGGTAGAGCTGCTTACAACGAAAACTTCCAGACACAAAATGGCCTTGATATTCATGATTCACAGTGCCTGATAATACCTACACATAATGGGGGGGGGGGAGATGATGACACTGAAACAAAACAGACTAATTGAGAGGGGAGGGTGGGGAGGGAGTGGTAATGGCTTATGATGTGTGATTATGCAAGCTATCAATAAAAAGTTTTTTAAAATCCACATAAGAACACTGAGAAAGCTGGAGCTCCGTAGTGGAGTGCTTACCTAGCATGCATAAGGAACTAGCTTCAATCCTAAAATGTGCCTCAGCACTGTGCAGACAGGGAAAGGGAGCCATCTGCAGTCACTGGTGGGGACCTGCATGTAACAGGGCCTCCTCATGTGCAGGGCAGATCAGAGCCAGACCCAGGCCCCACCCAGTCCTTGCTCCAGCACTGCTTGAGTTCCTGGTGTGTTGGCTCTCCAAGAAGCCACTCAGATAGGAAGCATGGACAAATAGGTGAAGCAGCACCAGACCATGATTAAACACACACACACACACACAAAAGAACATTTTCTTAATACATTTGAATCAGGTTGGCAGTTAATTGGGGAGAAAGAATATATCTATCTCTGCCTAACTTGACTGTTGTTCCTCCACTCATTTCTTTAGCAGGACCTCTCTACCAGGTCCTAATTACAAAGCCCAATGACCCGGGTTCGAGTCCCAAGAACCCATGTAAAGCCAGATACACAAAGTGGAACGTGCATCTGGAGTTTGTTTATAGTGGCCAAAGTTCCTGGTGTGCCCATTCTCTCTCTCTCTCCCTTTCTCTCTGTGTGTCTCTCTGCTTACAAATAAATAAATATGTTTTTTAAATTGTAAAAAGTGGGGAGATTACAAAAAGAAACCTGTAATATGAAAGGGGAGTAGGAGGTACAAGGAAGGAAGATGGAGAAAGAAGGGAAAACCAAAATATTTGTTTGAAATAAAACATGATGAAATAATTCATTGTATGCTAACAAAAATATAAAAGGTAGGGATAGAGAGATTGCTCAGTGGTTAAGGCATTTGCCTGCAAGGCCTAACCACCCTGGTTTGATTCCCCAGTACCCATGTAAAGCCAGATGCAGAGTGGTGCATATATGCTGCTCATTGACAGCCACTAGTGGCCCTGGTGCACATATTCTCCCTGTCTGTCTCTCTTTTCTCTGTCTCTCTTTGCTTGCAAATAAATTAATTTATTAAAAAGGTTGTTAGGCCTTGTTCCTCAGGCTTCTGATTATGAGACACATAAGGTGAAGAAAGTTCTTTGTATTCTTGTCTTGTCCTAATTAAAAGATACTAACCTGTGCTCAGCAGTAAAAGGCACTTGCTTGCAAAGCCTAATGGTCCTGGTTCAATTCCCCAGTATGCACAGAAAGTCACATGCACAAAGTGACACATGCATCTGGAGTTCCTTTGCAGTGGCAAGAGGCCCTACCATGCCTATATATATTCACTCTCTCTTTCTCTCCTTGCAAATAAATAATAAGTAAAAATATTTAACAAAAAGATTTTGAGCAAGGCAAAAAATACCTATGCAAACAGTGGCATTCAACCTAGGCGGATAACCAATGGCCCTCTGATTGGCTAAGAGATCTATTCAGTGGCAAGGAACCCTTAGCTGGAACTGGGATCTAAGCCAAATTCCAATGGAGACCAAGAATTTGGACTCCAAGGGGAAGCTCCCACTAACCATGGGCCTAAAGAGAGGCTACACCTACCATAATCCTGACAAATTAACAATGCTTGTCCCATTTAACCTATGCTGATTGCCTTCTCCTTTGGAGAATCTGTTCGTATTTTTCAGAAGGCAGTAAAAACTGTGGAAATCCCAACTCTACCAAGACCAGAGATGATAGCTGACTCCCTGGCAGGAGATGAACCACCCATACACAGCACATCAGCTAGGGCCCAGGTGAAGCCACAAAGGAAGTGGAGAGATGAGCAAGAGTGCTGCTTCCACAGCCAGCCTGACAACCTGTGTCAGGGTGATAGAGACAGACACTGAGACTACTCAAAACATCCCAGAGGCATTGCCCCCCACCAATAACTGTCTGCTCCTCAAACAACCCACAGCCCTCCATCCCATGGAGCATTCCAGAAATCCTATTGAGGGTCCTCAGAGGAATGGGTGCAGGAAGGAGGGAAATGGTGGAACCAGCACATGACTTGTACATACAGAGTTTCTAATTACTAATAAAAAAAGATGCTGGGCTGGAGAGATAGTTCAGTGGTTAAGGTGCTTGCCTGCAAAGCCTAATGACCCAGGTTTGATTCCTCAGAACCCACATAAATCCTGATGCACAAAGATGCATATGCATCTGGAGTTCATTTGCAGTTATTGGAGATCTTGGTGCACCCATTCTCTCTGTCTGTCTCCCTTCTCTTTATCTCTCTCTACTTGCAAATCAATAAAAATATTTTTTAAAAAGGATGCTGGCTTATACCTGCTGTATCAGAAGAAACATTCAACAAAATGACTCTAGGGAGAGTAACCCTCTAATTATCATCTGAGGACCATGTCTAATCTCTTTCATCTAATAGTTCGCCATTGGAATTTTGTTTGTTAAGCTTCAAAGTCAATGGCAAAGTCACATATTACGAATGACTCAGTCCCAAAGGAACCATGTTGGAGTAGTTGTAGGGAAATGCATTAGAACTAGTAAGATAAATTGGAAACTGAAAATTTCAAGTACTTATAAAAATTCTGAGCTTATAAAATTGCCTTTATTTTCTTGTCATCAGGTGTTTATATTAATAAAAATAAGATGTTGACAGGTTCCCATAAAAAACACTATGAAAGACTTTAAATGATTCTTTTCTATAATTTTCAAAATATATTTGCAAGAAGTGAGAATGGGCGCACCAGGGCCCCTTGCCACTGCACACAAACTCCAGACACATGTGCCACATTGTGCATCTGGCTTTCTGTGGGTACTGGGAAATAGAACCCAGGCTGGCAAGCTTTGTAAGCAAGTGCCTTTAACCACTAAGCCATACCCTCAGACTGACTTTATAAGATTCTGTACAATCATTTGCTATTTTGTAACAGTCATTTTGTATATCTGCTCAGAAATCCTTAATGCACAGGCCACCCAGCTTAGCCTGCCTTCTGGATCCTTGAGGAGGGGCTCTGTTTTGTCTCACAGATAATTTTTAAGTATTTTATTAATTTATTTGCAAGGAGAGAGAAAGGGTGAGAGAGAGAATGGGTGCACCAGGGCCTCCAGCCACTGCAAACTAACTCCAGATTCATGCACCACTTTGTGCATCTGGCTTATGTGGATAGTGGGGAAAAGAAGCCAGGTCTTTAGGCATTGCAGGTCAGCGCCTTAACCACTGTGCCATCTCTCCAGCCCCACATATATTTTTTACATACATATACACCTTCTTCAGCCTTGGCTCCTATCATGACACTGGTGTCCCTGACCCCCAGACATGCCCCTAAGTCATCTTCTATGAGTCTCCAAATTACCCAACTAGGTTACGTTCACTGTAGGGAGATTTTCATGGTAGAGTGCTATCATCTTGTCTCCTCATCCAAGAACCAAGCCCCTTTACAATCTACTTAACATAGGACCACTTCAAATCATCTTTTCTCCAATCAGCCATTCCCTAACAAGGGTGTGCATTTGAACCCCTTCTCTGTCTGGGATTACTAATTGCCAGTGGAGCTCAGTCCTAGAATAGGGAGAGAACCACTTGTGTCTCTGTAATGTTTAAATAAAGTGTGATGTTTTAAATATCATTCTCTAGTCTGAATTGCCAATTCTTTGGTTAATTACAGACACGAACTCAGGACTTGGTTGTTCTGTTACACTCTGGCCCTACATGAGTAGCCATTGTCCCTGCCAAGGTTGGGACTAGGGTGAGGTACTGACAGTCAGGGTTATGCAAATATAGGCTCAAATCTTTATTTCATGGTTATTTACATTATTGGGTGGCTATTTTCTTGAGGCTGGCCTTGAACTCTAAATCCTCCTGATTCTGCCTCCCAAATGCTAGCAAACAGAAGTGCACCACTGTGCCAAGCTTTCATTGATTTTTGAAATTTGTATTCATCATGGATTTTTACATCAATTTTTTCCAAAATACTGCATTAAAATATTTTTATTCTCAGCCTGGGAAGATAGCTCAGCAGTTAAAGGCACTTGTTTGCAAAGCCTGATGGCCCAGGTTCAATTCCCTAGCAAACCACCCACATAAAAACAGACAAGCATTCATTTGCAGTGGCAAGAGCCCCAGAGTGTGTACACACACACACACACACACACACACACACACACACACACACACACACGTTATGTATTTGTAAAAAATGTTTTTATCACATCAGGCATGGTAGAGCACACCTTTAATCTTAGCACTAGGGAGACAGAGGTAGGAGGATGACTGTGAGTTCAAGGCCATCCTGAGACTACATAGTGCATTCCTTGGCTTAGAGCGAAACTCAAACTTGAAAAACAAGAAAAAAAGTTTTTACCCTAATTACTGAGGTTTTTTAAAGGGTTTTTTAATGGCACTGCATTAAATTTTGTACTAGTATCTCACTGAGTCTCACCCTGGTCCCAAACCTGGGTCCTGGCTATCAAGTTTTCTTACCAATGTTCCCATTCAAATAGAGTCTTAGCCATCAAACCACATTGATAATAAATCCTTAGGCTCTGACCTATTTACAGTCACACTGTCCACCACAATTTTATTCTGTTTAATAGTCATAAACAATAGCTTCATAAACAATTTTCTCTGAAATGGTGGAGGGACTTTTTTTAAAGATGGATATATGATATTGAAGCATGTTAGAAACACAGGAGAGAGCCAAGAACCTGGCAAGGTTTGAAAACACTGCCTATATACATTTCCTTAGTATTTCTTCTCATGCTGATCAGCTGACAACAAATAGGCCCACGCAGACACCTTCCAAAGAAAACTCACCAGGAACATACCTTAGATCACAGCAAATTAGCTTGACATAGCTTGTGCTGCTGGCCAGACAACGATGCGGGGTTCCCATGAGCCATGTCCTCCAACATAAGAAGAGGTGGCTGGGGGTGGGAGGATTAGTGAGGGGGAAGGGAGAGGGAGGAGGGAGGGGCACAAGGAAGGAGGGAAGGGGAGGCCAGGAGGGGATTTAGGCAGGTGTTAAGTTATTCTAAAAAGTTCAAGGAAGCAGGAGTATGCTGTGAGTTCCAACTTATCAAGAGACAGGAGCAATACAATAATTGTGAATCTCAATGTTTTATTTGAGGTGAGAAGAGGAGTAAGAGGCTGAATATTATCTCTGGCAACAAAGAGTGTTCATGAGTCTTGAGGGGTGTGTTAATCATTTACCTGGTTGAAAAGGGGCCTTTCCTCTGTCCAGTTTCAAACATGGTCTCGGACAGGTCTTATCTGGACATCATTTATTTCCCATGAAACTGGGAACATCATGGTCTTGGTGGCAGCAGGGCTGTTTTTCACTTGCTTAGACCCTCCTTGGGCAGGAACAATCAAGCCAAGCCTAAGGGACACTAATCTGAGTGATCTAGGCCACATGAGTCAGAGCACTTTGGCCTTGAACGGTTGTGTAGGTCATGAAGGGAATAATTTTGGTTGTCCATGGATGGGTGCACCATAAGATCCAGGGAGTTCACTCTGATATATTTGGGACCCACTGTTTCTGCGGGTGTCTACTGGTGTCCTTTCATAGCATGTGTATTTATATTATGCCTCTTCTGAAAAGATGTCAATGCTGGGTATTAGTTTCATTCCCTCTAAATGTAGCTTGTGAGGTGATAGCTTGCATGTAGGACATTACCTTACAGGGGCCTTCCTGAAGGTCAGGGGAAGATTTGCCCTGACTCAGAAGAGAGGATCCTTTCCCACAGGCCCATGACCATGAGCATGAACTACTCTAACTTTGCTGGGTATGGATTTGCCAAAGTGGCTCTGTGGCCCCTATCACATAGCCCCTGCTTTGTAGATGTAGATTCAGCAGGAAGTGAGAGAATAGTCAAGCATTCTGCCCCTGAGAGCTTTCACTGACCACCTCATTAGCAAGATGAAGTTGCAAAGGTGCTTTCTCTGATATGGTGAAAGCTCTCAAGTCTGCCCTGACCTGACCCTTTGTCTCTTCCACCCTTTGTGAGCGGTTAGTTGAGTTTTCCTGCCTCACTCCAACTGGAGAACCTGAAGGCCCTGTATTGTTCTGAGGAAAGGCCCTCAGGAATGCAACATCCCCAGACCTGAACCACTCAGCCTTTAATAAGAAGAAATAAGAGAAATTAAAAGAAAGAAATCCTGTCCCAACATGGGTAAAACTTGAAGACACTCTGCTAAGGAAAGAAAGAAAGAAGGAAAGAAAGAAAGAAAGAAAGAAAGAAAAAAAGAAAGAAAGAAAGAAAGAAAGAAAGAAAGAAAGAGGAAAAAAGGGCATTGTATGATCCTATGATTCTACTCTTAACAAGCATCTAAAGTCATCAGAATCATAGAAACATACCCAGATGTGTCCTGCAATACCAGCATGACGGAGGGTGAGGCAAGAGGATCAAGAGTTTGAAACCAACTTGAACTAAAAAAAAATTATAGAAAGGGAAACTACCTTTTTTTCTGTAAGGTAGTTAGCTAGGGACTGGTCCATGAAAACTTGGATGCCAATTTACCTGCTCTGGCAAGACTAGAGCCACACCTGATCCAGTCTCACCCAAGATGGCTGAAAGCAACAACTCCCCAGCAACAACAACTTCCTGTTTCTTCCAAAATTTGGTAGGATTGGCCCCATAGGTAGGCCCTTCCTGAGTCAGTGTTCCTCTTGAGCACAATAACTAAACATGTCCCTCCATTACACACCTGAGCCTAGCTGTCTGATTCACATAAATGGGCCTGAGACATGTGTGCAAACTAGGCCATGAAGGGGGAGAATTACTCTTAGCTTGGGCTTTCCTGTTTGCCTTCCCTCTTATTCCTAACTCTCCTTTGAAAAAATCAATGTTGGGGGGACGGAGCAAGATGGTGGATGAGTAACAGCATCGCCAGGACTCTCTCCATAAAGGTTTGATTTTCCAGCTGGGATCCAAACTTTGGACATTGGCCGGACCTGAGCCCAGTCCCTCCTTCCCCCCCCCCAACTCCTGTGCCAGCGCAGACATGGTTCGCTAACGGCCTCTGGAGAGCCAAACCCTCCCCCACCCCAAGCTCCCGCCATTGTCCACTCACGGCAGGTTTGTAGCCTGCGCCGCCGATTGAGGGGCTTCCCCTCGCAGGGCTCCCCTCCTCCAGCACCCAATCCTCTGACAAGCTTCTCTCCACGACCCCCCCCCACGTACACAGGCAAATGTGATCCTTGGGCAACCTGACCTAGCTTGGTTCTGGGGCCGGACCTTGGGTGGGTTCCTGACAGGAGGGCATGGGCTGTCTCTCCGTGGAGGCTTGATTTTCCGGCTGGGATCCAGGCCCCGAGTCGCAGCTGGACCTGAACCAAGGTCCAGCTTCTCCCCAGCTTCGGGACCACCACAGGGTTCCCCAGCAGCTCTCTGCTCCTCAGGGGAACACAGAGCTGAACCCTCCCCCATCACAAGCTCCCGACATTGTCTTCTCCCTTCGGTTACAAGCCTGCGTCACCAATTCAGCGGCTTCCCCTTGCAGGAGCCCCCTTCCCTCCAGTACCCATTCCTCAGGAGCATTTCTCTCCACAACCCCCCCCCCATACACAGGCAGACGCAATCCTTGGGCAACCTGACCTAGCTTGGATCTGGGGTCAGACATCAGGCAGTTGCCTGGGAAACTCGGCAGAGGCTGGTTCAGACGGCAAGGAGGGCACAGGCGGTCTCAGCGAGTACCAGAGATCACATGCCACTGCCAGGAAGGAAAGTGGACTGAATAGCACTCCCCAGGGTGCCTGAGTCCCACTCCCCTACCTGGACATGGGAAGAAAACAACAGGAAAAAAAACACAGAAATCAAAGAAGGAACTCCCCAACACAGGGACCCTAGTCCCACTATGGAACATGACAGTGGCAAGGAAGTAGAGGTAGCAAATACACAATCCAAAAGAGAGAATAATATGACTCCTGACCACAACTGCAATGCAAACATGAAGCAGTTAATGGCTGATATGGAAATTATGAAAAAAGACATGAATGAGATGAAGCTCACCAACACAAGCATAGACTCCAGACTGAATTTAATGCAGAGAAGTATGAATGAATTCAGAAACACATTAAGTGAATTGAAGATTAATCAACTAAGGGAGGAACTAGACAATCAATTGATTAAATTTGATGAGGACTTCAGAAAACTTAAAAATGATTACCAGGAATCCCAAGCAAAAACAAAAATAGATTGGAAATTGGATCTCACCAAAGAATTGGAGACTATAAACAAAATTATAGCAGAAACCAATAATGAAAAGGAGATGTTAAAAACCTCCCTTGAATCAATCAGTCTCAGAGTTGACAATCTGGAGGACAGACTCTCAGAAGTTGAAGATAAATCAGAAGGAATTAATGATGATGTCATAGGTTTCAATAAATTCAAGAAATCAAGTGAGCAAAACTTGAGGGATCTATGGGATAACATAAAGAGGCCAAATATTAGAATCATGGGGATCCCAGAGGGAGAAGAAGTCCAGGCTAAGGGCATAGGAAATATCTTCAACAGAATTGTTCAAGAAAACTTTCCATATCTAATAAGAGAAAGCCCACTCAACTTTCAAGGGGGCCAGAGACTCCAAACAGACAGGACATGAAGAGGAATTCTCCAAGACATATTTTAATTAAGATGCCTAATATAGAAAGCAAAGAGAAAATACTCAAAGCTGCTAGAGGAAAGCAAACTGTAACTTATAAAGGAAAAGCCATCAGACTTACCTCAGACTTCTCATTAGAAACCATGTGTCATGGTTTGATCCAGGTGTCCCCCACAAACAAATGAATGTGTTCTGATATATCGATCCTCAGCTGATGGCAATTCGGGAATTAGAACCTCATTAGAGCTGTGTTGTTGGGGGTGGGATTATGGGGGTTATAAGCCAGCTTCCCCTTGCCAGTATTTGGCACACCTTCCTGCCGCTGTTTGCAGTGCTATGGCAGAGGTGATGTCCAGCCCTCTGCTCATGCCATCGTATTCCCTGCCAGAATGGAGTCTCCCCTCGAGTCTGTAAGCCAAATAAACCCATTCCTCTACAAGCCACTTTTGTTTGGGTTCTTTTTGCGCAGCAACAAGAAAGCTGACTGCAACACCATGAAAGCCAGAAGGGCTTGGAATAATGCTTTTCAGGGCCTAAAGAAGTATGGCTTTCAACCTAGACTACTATATCCAGCAAAGCTATCCCTCATGATAGATGGAGAAGTGAAAGTGTTCCATGAAGTAAACCAGCTCTACGACTATTTGAAAACAAAGCCAAAATTTCAGAAGATCCTGCAAGAGATATCCCACACAGAAGAAATAAGAAATCTACCTCAGAAGAGTACCAGAGATCAGGCACGACAATCACAGTCAGTGTGCTAATAACAGCAGCACAGACAACAACCCCCATTAACCCTTCATCATGGCAGGGCTTAAAGCAAACCTCACAGTTATATCACTGAATATAAATGGACTTAACTCCCCTATAAAAATACACACACTTGCAGGGTGGATCAGAAAAATGGACCCCTCCATCTGCTGCCTTCAGGAAACGCACTTTACTTTGAAAGACAGAAATCTTCTTAGAGTAAAAGGATGGAAGACAGTTTATCAGGCATGTAGAAGTAAAAAGAAAGCAAGTGTGGCTACATTAATCTCTGACAAAATAGACTTTACACCAAAATCAATTAAAAAGGATAATGATGGTCACTTCTTACTCATCAAAGGAATGATCCAGCAGGAAGATATCACCGTCATTAACATATATGCACCAAATTTGGGTGCAACACAGTTCATAAAGGAAACCCTACTAAAAAATAAAGCAGAAATAGACTAATTACATCATAGTAGGAGACTTTAATACACCTCTACCAGCTCTAGACTGATCAACCAAACAGAGAATCAGCAGGGACATAACAGAGCTTAATGACACCATTGACCAGCTGGGGATACCAGATATTTACAGAACGTTCTACCCCAAAGACACAGAATATACATTCTTCTCAGAAGCACATGAAACTTTTTCTAAAATTGATCACATCTTATGTCACAAATCCTCCCTAAACAAATTCAGGAAGATCGATGTAGTTCCTTGCATCATTTCAGACCATAGTACATTAATCGTAGAAGTTAACAATAGAACAGGATCCAGAAAATACACAAAGTACTGGCGCCTGAATAATTCACTCCTAAAAAATGATTGGGTCATCCAAGAAATAAAAGAGGAAATTCAGAATTTCCTAGTAATAAGTGATGATGATAACACATCATATCAGAACTTATGGGACACAATGAAGGCAATCCTGAGGGGAAAGTTCATAGCGCTAAATGCCTTCATATCAAAGACAGAGAAGTCTCAAATCAATTGCCTAACCACCCACCTAAGATCTTTGGAACAGACAGAAAAAGCTATATAAGGAAAATTTTGAAACACTCAAGAAGGAAATAGAGGAGGACGTGAGAAGATGGAAAGATATTGCATGCTCATGGTTAGGGAGAATCAATATAGTAAAAATGGCAATCCTGCCAAAAGCGATTTACAGATTCAATGCTATTCTGATAAAAATCCCAACCTCTTTCTTCACAGACATAGAAAAAATAATCTCTAAATTTATATGGAAGGGCAAAAGACCTCGGATAGCCTGACTTCAAAACATACTACAAAGCCATAATAATGAAAACAGCATGGTACTGGCATAAAAACAGAAAGACAGATCAATGGAACAGAATTGATGACCCGGCTTTGAATGAAAGTAACTTCAGTTATTTGGTCTTTGACAAGGGGGCCAACAATATATGCTGGGCCAAAGATAGCATCTTCAACAAATGATGCTGGAGGAATTGGATAAACATGTGTAAAAAATGAAAATAGACCTACACCTTTCACCGTGCACAAAAATCAACTCCAAATGGATCAGAGACCTTAATATAAATCTGGTAAC
>PVHP010035831.1:0-18262 GCA_004024765.1 Zapus hudsonius
AGTGTAATTAAGGAAAATCTATTGAGTACTTTACTTTACCTGGTCCTCAGGTCCTGGAGATATGATTTTTTTTTAGTTTCATCTAGTATCTTTATTTATTTATTTACTCTTATTTAAATTATACCTTTATTATCCATAGTTAGATACACCACATAAGCAAACAATGTGTTGTTGTGCCCATTTCTCTGAATTCCCTCCTTACCTGGATGCTGATAGATGGCTTTCTGTGGTTTCTTCAGTGACAGGATCCTACCTCAGGCCTAGGGTGGGTTTTCAAGAGCTTTGACAGAATTCTGTCTTTTTTTAGGACCTCATGGGTCACTTTGGTCAACAACTCAGTGAGGGAAGGAGCCAGTGATTGGGGCCAAGAGTTGAAGAACTGATCAATTTTTCATGGGCTCAGGCTTTCTTCCCTTCTATTCACAGCCCCTCTTGCGAGATGATGCCCACTACTTGCTCAATAGGTTACAGTATGAAAGTAAGGATTTTATAATTTCAAATCATTATTGGTTTAGCTTCATGTTTAAGTCATCCCCTTCTCCCCTCGCCCCATTCCTTGCCCCTGTTTCACAAACTCTCACTTCTCTTGACTGGTTAGTGTAGAGTTTACAGTTAGCCTGGTTAAGGACCGCATATGAAGGAGAATATGTGGTGTTTGGTTCTCTGTTTTTTTGAGAGATCGCTTAGTAAGATCTGCTGCAACTCAGACCATTTTTTCTCTAAATTTGGTATGTCATTTTTCCTTTCACCTGAATAGAATTCCATCATGTATATATACCATAGTTTTGTTAGCCATTCCTCCTTGAAAGGGCATTTTGGTTGATTCCAATTCTTGGCTATTATGAATTGAGCTACTATAAACATAGTTGCACAAATATCTCTATCCTGAGATGTGACATCTTGCGGGTAGATGCCTAGTAGAGGGATAGCTGGGTCCATTGGTAGCTCTATGTCCATTCTGTTGAGGAGTCTCCACAGTGCTTTCCAAGGCAGTTGAACAAGCTTGAAATTCCACGAACAGTGAATGAGGATTCCTTCCCCCCCGCCCCCCGCCCCCTCGCCAGCAATTATTGTTGTTGGTTTTCTTTATGATTGCCATTCTGACTGGAGTAATGTGGAATCTCATTGTGGTTTTTATTTGCATTTCCCCGATGCTTAAGGATGCTGAGAACTTTCTTAAGTGAGAAAAGTCCATTTATGTTTCCTCCTTTGTGACTTCTTTGTTGAGATCAGTGCCCCATTTTGTGAGGGGACTGTTTTATTTTTACTTTTTATTTTATTTTTTTGAGTTCACTGTAAGTTCTGGAAATTAGTCCTCTGTCTGAATTATAGCTGGCAAAAATCATTTCCCAGTTTGATGGAGGCCTACCGGCTCTGAGTATGGTATGTTTTTCTGTACAGAAGCTTTTGAGCCTGATGAGGTATTGGTTATTATTGCACTTCCTGGACTACTGGAGATTTGCTCAGAAAGTTTTTCCTACTCCTATCTCATATTTCATGTAGATAGAGTTCCCCCTATTTTTTTCTTCCAGAGTATTTAGGATTACAGGTCATAGGTTGAGGTCCCAGATCCATTTGGAGTTGATTTTAGTGCATGGTGAGAGGAGTGGGTCTATTTTCATTCTTTTACATGTATTTATCCAATTTGTCCAGCACCATTTGTTGAAGATGCTATCTTTAGACCAGCGAACACTGTTGGCACCTTTGTCAAAGATCAAGTAACTGAAGTTATGATGTTTTCTAATTGAGAAGACAAACTGGTCAATTTGAAACATAGAAAGTTCAGTATAGAATGATGCAGAGATTTCCATGCCAGTATAGTAAATGGGAATGTAGGATTCAAAAAGGCTTCCTGAAAGATGAACTACCTACATGGAATCATAGATAACTTCAGAAAAACAGGAAATCAATGCAGGTGAGGGAAGTTTAAGTCATGAGATGAAGAGTATGATATATGCAGAGTGCTAAAAAGCATCCAACTATAGAACAGCATAAATTGTAAAATATTCAATATAAAGAGATTTAGATGAAAAATTTCCCTGAATTTCACATGCTCTCTGAGACAGGCAAGTAACCTGAGTTCCAGTGTGGCTTGAACTACATACACAGCTCCCCTTTGCTGACAAAGCGTTTAGCCACTGAAGAACCTCAATGACATCAAGCTGCACATACACCCCTCTCCCAAGAAAGCAACTAGTAACTATACACTAATAACACTTAGCACATCTGTAACACCCACCCTTTTGTTTTAGCTTTCCTTCAAACACATCTTGGAACTAGAGGTGGGAGGCAATCCTGGATGGATTTGTTTGCCTGTTTAGCAAGGCAAACTATTCTCTGAGTGAACTTTTATGGAAAAATCTATTTAACATCTCATGCCAATGCATGTTTGAGCAAACATATCATTAAAATCAGATGCATCATGGGAAAAGACATGCACAGTGAACAAAGGCTTACATCGCCCAAGCCTGTCAACCAAAACAGAAAACTGCCAATAACCTGTCCATAACAAACAACTTCTCTTCTTCCTAGACACTTAAAAGGAAGTTTCAAATAGTATCCTGCTGCTCTTGAACTTCCTTGCTCAAGTAGCCCACTGCTCCATTGTAGCACACCCATTCTGTTAACTTGCAGGGTATCCTGTACTATTTATTGCTCTTGCTTTACTATTTGTGTCTGTCTTTTCAACTCTGAATAAAATGCCAAGAACCTGGGGACATCCTGTCCAGCAAAGACTACAGGTAACACTTCCCTTTCCTATGAGTACAGTATCTTCAAAGAAAATAGCTAAATAAAAATATATACATATGCACACTTTTTTTTCAAATATATGGCCTCTTAAATTAAGAAAGACTGTGTTTACAAATGTCTTGGTTAAGGTCAAAATTAAAGCTATTAGCAAATAAGCTATAGCTCCAATATCATCATAGCCAAGACATTATTCATTTTATATTCTTAAAAATCTCTTGAATACCAAGATTTTTTTTCTTTTATTTTTGGATTCTGAAGTAAGTGCTCAAGCAACTATTTCTTGGCTTTCTTGTTATTCAGATAGATAGCCCTGTTGAGGAAGCAAGTATGGAAACATCAGAGAAAATAGCTGTTCCCTCACTTTGAAGAGTGCAGCCTTGCTGTTTTCTTGATGGAACTTTGTTTCAGAGTGCTAATCTTGTCCATGTTTAGCCTCAGGTATGGTTTTCTGGGCTCAATCTCCAACATAATGTTAGTCTGAAACCCTGTAATACATATGGAAAGAGGCAAAAGAGAAAGGAGACAGAGACAAAGAAGGTTTTCTCTAAGCAAATTAAACTCTGTCCTGTTATTTCAAATGAACATTTTCCAAAAGCAATAGATTTTTATAAAGCAATGGATAATGTTTATTTTCTTTCTTAGAATTGCACGAGGATAACTGGAAAATTAATGAAAACTGATAAAGGCTCCCGAATATGTTCTTTGTTTCTTGACTAAAGAAGCTTCTTGTAACCCAAGTGCTACAGTTAAGGGAAACATAAACCCATTCTTCAAAGAGCCTGCCATATTTGAATGCATGTGTGAAACCATGTGACTGGTCATGCTTGAATGGCATCCTTTGGTTGGATTGGGTAATGAACATTTCCCCACAGTGGAAGGCTAAAGGTTCCTCTAAATAGATTTAATGGTTATACCTTTTTATTCAAAGAAATTCAATCCACATATTTTCCAGAAGCAAGAGATTGTCTTATGAAGCTGCTTTGGAAAGAACATCTTGTGGTGAATATCAAGACACCTGAAAAAACATAAGTATAGTCCAAGGATCATGGAGCTTTCTCAGAATGGAAAGTGAGAGGTTCTGTCTTCATGTCTAGAAAAATGGAAAAGGATATTGACTTTTTCTAGGCCTGTCTGGTGCCCTGTTTAAATCTTTGTGGGAGAAATGGGTGTCAGGTATGCTCAACAGGCTTGCCAGATTTTTGAATGAACTATTAGACTACTAACATTTTTAGTTCCATTTTTGTTACCAGAGTAGGGAAGGGGGAAGGAAAAAGGATGATGGACAGTTGCAGCAAGTCAAAGAATGTAGGTTACTATTGATCTGAGCCCTTGTGAAAATACACGAAGTAGGGAAGAAATTAGTATCTAAAAAGTAATTATTGGGGATGGAGAGATAGCTCAACAGTTAAGGTGCTTGCCTGCAAATCCTAATAACCTGGGTTCAATTCACCAGTACCCATGTAAAGTCTGATGCACAAAGTGGTGAATGCATCTGGAGTTTGTTTGCAGTGGCTAGAGGTCCCGGCCAATCTCTCTCACTCTCTCTCTATCCTTGCAAATAAATAAATAAACAAAATTATTTTTAAATTAATTATTATTAACCAATCATATTTTAAAAACTGAAATATGTAATTTCTCACTCAAGATGAATAAGGAATTTACATGAAATTACTTTAATTCTATTTTAATTTCCCTTAATTGTTTTAAAAGAAGGGACATTATTAAAATCTGTCAACTTGTCAGCTGTTACCTGGTAACTTGTGCAGATATACACACACACACATGTATATCAGAGGTTGGTTAATGGAGAAAGCTCAAATGAAAGAGGTTTGCCGATCTTCCACATTGTGAGGAAATATTTGAGAAAGAGAATCTTAGTTCTTCCACTTTAGTTCGGCTTTTGGATCATTGTTTTGCTATTTCAATTTCACTCATGCACTGGTTCAGTCACCTATCAGGTGCAGGTACTGCAGGTACTATGGCACATGAAGATAGTGCAGAGTTTGTCAGAACTCTCCTGTCCTGGAAGAGCTGCAAAGGCTCTGACTTGGTGGCCTGCACAGTTTTCTCTCTTTAAATTAGAATTTTCATGTTTTATTCATTTGCATGTTTTCTACACAGACTTGGTTTTGTTTGACGTGTTGTATATAAATGGCATTATGCATTTACATTATCTGCCTATCGTCTCAGCCCCTGAAGACAATGGAACTTTAGATCCTTTACTTAAATTATGTCTGGGAAGAGTGATCCCTATGCCTGGCCTCATTTCAAACCTTAATTCTTGAGTCATTTTCAATTTCCCAGAGCACCTGGAGATGTGGAGCATAGGATCCGAGACTAGATGGAGTGAGTTGATCTGAAATGCCCATACTTAGTGAGGATAGGGCAGAGAATTGACTGCCCTCGTAACCAAATCTCAGAATGCGGCAATTCTGAGAAGAAATAACAAATCCTCAAGGAATAACTTGTAGGAATATAAGATCTCTAGAGACAAGAAAAACTGAACAGGATCTCTGATGGATGTCACAGACCTGAGCGTCTGGTCACTATAGGAACGGCTAAAAGCAAGTTCCTAGGGGTTGCTAAAAGCAAGTTGCTAGGGGTTGAACTGGAGCAAGCTGGGAAAGACTTGGCAGTGACAAGTGACAAATCTCAGGACATTCTGGTGTGAGAAACAGATTCCCAGGCATGAGAATTAAAATTTGAACCAACACTGCTTCTATTAAGTTTAGAGTAGTGCCTGGCATTATAGTAAGTACTAAAAACATTTTTTTTTCAAAAAACAATTTTTAATGGAATCCCTTTTTGCAGGTGGGATACGAAAATTGTAGATGTGGTGAGAAGATGCTGTGAGTGGAGCTGATGGAGTTAATTTCTCTCTCTCTTTATAAGACTTTATTTCTAAAAGCCATCAGGTCAATTTAGTCTATTATCCCAGGGATTATGAGTTTAAAAAGAAAGAAGTGGCTTAATTCTGTGATCTTATTTCCTATATGTATCACGAGGACTAAGAAGAAGTTATTTAGGATGTCAAATAATAAGTTTGAAATAAAAATAGAGCTGGGCATGGTGGTACATGTCTTTAATACCCTAGCACTGAGGAGCCAGAGGTAGAAGGATTGCCGTGAGCTTGAGGCCAGGCTGAGACTACGTAGTGAATTCCAGGTCAGCCTGGTCTGGAGTGAAACCCTACCTTGAAAAGCCAAAAAAAAAAAAAAAAGAAAGAAAAGAAAAAGAAAAAGAAAGAAAGAAAAAAAAAGAAAAGAAAAGAAAAAGAAAAAAGAAAAAGAAAAAGAAAAAGAAGATAATGTTGAAATTATGATCTTTTTGTCTCTGCCTCCCAAGTGCTGGGATTATAGGACTGTGCCACTGTACATGGCTTATCACCTACAGGTTTTGATAAATCAGCCTATCAAGAAAGATTTTCTACTTAATGAAGTGTTTTATTTTTTCTTGGTCAGGAAATATACTAAAGTTTTTTTGAGAAATCATCATAAATTCCCACAAAATATTCCTCATAGATGATATTTTTAGTCTTATTTGTTGATGAGGAAATTGATATCCTGAGAGGTTATACTTCCAATGAGACAGAAACCAACGAATCTCGACACAAAAACCCCTAAGCTCACATCACCATAGCAGCCTCAGTACTCGCCCACCACGACTCAGGGAACTGAGCGGAAGAGGGGCGGAAAGATTGTGAGAGCCATGGTGGGGGAGAATAGCAGAGACCTGGCAACCCTCAGTAACTACACACTTGAGACATGAGAGCCCGGAGAAGAATGAGCTATCCATGGTCCCCTACCACAAAGACTGATACAGACGGCCCACAAAGGAGGATATCCAGCTGACTGGGGATGGGGAAGGGGGACAACGGGGAATTGGGGATAACAACTCAAGGTTGGCCCACTAAACAGTGTAACTCATTATGGACAATAAAAAAAAAGACTGTGACAAACATACCTGAAAGAAGCTACTTTTGGGATGATTTATTTGGGTCCAGCTTCACAGGCCAGAGTGTGTTCATCATGGCAGGAAAGGCATGGTGTGGTGGCTGGTGGTGGAGTGTTGAGCAGGGCTCTTCATTGGTAGATCGGGAATCAGAGAGGGGAGGATAGAACCAGAAGCATATATCGCCTTCAAGGCCTGCTGCCAGCAATTCCAAAATGTCCCATATTATCCCAATTGCTATCAAATAGGGACCATATATGAGTCATATATAACTGACTCACAGTTACATTCAAATCATCACAGCAGTCTTACTAAAAATTTGTAAATCTGGATGTGTTGGCAATCTCTGAAGCCTCCTATATAGTCACACATATCACTATGTGACATGACTTTCAAGATGGTGAGAAGTCTTTTCTTCTTGAATTGACTTACTCTAGAAATTGTAATTCCACTTTAGACTTCTTTGGTGGGAGGTAAGTCTAAGTAATTCTTTCCTTGGACAGAAAAGCTTACTATGGAAGTATTGTGATAGAGAAATGGTGAAGATATTTGTAGAAAATAGAGAGTTGGAAAAAGATCATTTTATGATATGTGGTCTGGGCTGAAGAAATGGCTCAGTGGTTAAGGCACTTGCATATCAAAGCCTAATAACTTGGGTTTGATTCCACAGTACCCACAAAAAGCCAGATTCAGCAGGTGGTGCATGCATCTGGAGCATCTATTGCAGTGGCAAGAGGCCCTGGTGCACCTATTCTCACCCCTTCTTTCTCCCTCCTTGCAAAAAAAAAAATATGTTTAAAAATAACATGGGGTCTAATTCTTGGAGGAACTGCCAAAGTGGGGTACCAAATAGGTGTGTGTGTGTGTGTGTGAGCTCTAGGAAAGCAGAGGAAAGGGCAGTGTTATGGGAAAAGATGAAGTCCTGACTTTGCTGAGGGCATGTTGGAGAGCAAGTTGGTTAAAGTAGAAAGTCAAAACCAAGGGACTCAGAGTCATACGGCAGCCTTCACAAAGTACACTCACAGTTTCAGATCCAGTAGGTCTGGTTCGGGACTATGGTTCTATGACCTGGTACTGGTAATTGTGAGTGGTATCTGCATCATATCCGGAAGCATCAGTGGTATCTAGAGGAGGAAACATGCCTGGCACCAGAGTGCCTTGCCCTTTATTGCCAGAGAGAAGGATGCAGTTTTTGTAAAAGATATTTGATTAGGGAACAGAAATGGTGGAAGAAGATGATGATAAGAATAGAAGACTTTCTTTAAATGAGTGCCACACATTTTATATCATCTCTCATGTATTTTAGTCTGAAGACAGCATAATTGAAAGTTTGTAAATAAAATAGTTTATACACAGTGTATTACATAAATATAAATTTGCATTACACAAAATGGGTAGAACTGTCACTTAGTACATGTATTATAAGTAACTCACAAGAAGCATACATACACTTGATTGAACTGAAGCCATCTTTATTAAACTAAAAAAAATCTTTTTTTTTTTTTTTTTACTTTTAAACAAGTTTTCTATTTAATTAAGTCCTTTATACTTACCGAACTTTGGTTTTGCTTTAAATTTTAGATATTTTGCTTGGTCATGTGAATTTAAGGTACATTTTAGTGGCTTTGGCTTATTTATTTTCTGAATCTGGAGTCATGTACTTAATAACTGATGCTATGTGATGAGTTTTCCATGAATGCCTCTGGGTGGACTGTGCTGATTTGCAGCTCAGAGAAGCTGGAGCACGAAGCAGAAGAGAAGGTTGTAAATCCCTTAATGAAATTTTTAATAAAAGCAGCTTTAAATGCATGCTTCTTTTTTCAAATCATTGCATCCGAATATTTTTGAGAGTTGACATAACTGATCAAGAGAGTATTAGGAAGGCAAAACTGAAAGTACAATTAAAGGCATAGGCTAATCTGGGAGCAAGTGAAGGCCAGAGAGTGGCTTTGAACCTGGGTCAGGAAATTTTCATGGAATCCAGTTCTTTCAGAAATTTTTGGGATTCCTATCTATTTCTAGACCTTGAGGCGTAAGCTCTACAGTGGATATTTGTGGTCATTGCAACACTACTGTATTCCTAGAGTTCTCTTCGTATGGTTGTACACGACTATGGATTTGCCACCAGAGTGATGGGAGCTGGGAATAGTGAGGAAGCTAGAAAGATAGCCAAGCATTTCACTCTCAGGGTGAGTTTGATTCAATTCAGAGGCCTTATTTCCCAGACTGTACTGAGGTCATTATGTTTGTTATTGCTAGTGGGATGTCAGACTCTCCTAGCAAAAGAAAAAAAAATGAAATGGCAGGGGTCTATCCCCATTCTTCTCTTACCTCCAAGTACAACAGTCAGTGGATTCTGTCTGAAAGAAGGGTTAATAGACACTTCATTTCCTTTTATTTCTTAAAAAATTCTTTTGTAAGCCTTTGTCAGAGTCAAGACCACCAGGGATACCTGATTTTATAATATCTATTTTTTATTTATAGCTTTGATACTTTCATATCTGTATATAGTATATTTTGATGATATTCATCCCCATGTACTCTCTTATTCCCTTCCACTTTTGACAAACCCTTTCTTCTTCCAAACTAGTTCCCCTCCTACTTTTCAATCCTTTTTTGTGATTCTGAGTTTCATTAGGGTTGCTCACATGAGTAATAACTTAATAACTGGAGCATGGGCAACTTACCAGTGGATGCACTACTGAAGAAAATCACTCCCTCACCCCAAGCAACCATTAATTGCCCAGACTTCTCAGAGAAAGGTAAGGCTCCATGGGTCCCTTTCCCATCTCAGAATGTTTACAGGTCCCATCTTGTGCAGATTTTATGCAGGTAATCATAGCTGCTGAGGGTTCATAAGTGTCAGGCCATGTCATATCTGGAAAACAGCATTCCATAGCACCTCCCCTGACCATTCTTCAGTTTTTACATTCTTCCTGCTCCCTCTTTCATGATTACACCTGATCCTCAGAGAGGATGATAAAGGTGTCAATTGAAGGCTGAGTATTCACTTAGGTTTAGCATCTCCCTATCTCTCTAGTCCCTATGACCTATCAAGTCATAGACTTTTCACCAGATTTACAATACCAGGTGTGTATCCCCTCCTGTGGGTAGGCCCTAAATCCAATCAGAAAGCAGTTGGTTAATCGCATAACAGTTATGTCAGTACTGTGCTGGTCGGCACATCTTGCTGGCAGGAGGTCAGTGTTGTAGCATGCAGAGTTTACAGCTGGGTATGACCAGTTGAAGCCTTTCTCCTCTAGCAGCCAGCCTAGCACCTTCCAGGAATGTGAAATGAGGAAAATTCCAGCTCAGGTCCAGCCTGATTTCTCTATGTCCTGCAACCAAACTATGCAGTGTCTTCAGCAATAAGATCTTACCATCTGGTTCTGGCAGATAACCAAGAGCAATGGCAATAGCTTGAATTATTTTGTAGGACCAGGAGACCTCCCTGACCAACCAATTATAGGGAGGTATTCTACATCTGGCACTTTGATTTTTGTTTAATAAGTCCATGGCTTGTGAGAATAGCATTATTTATTTATACAAGTACATCTCTTCACACTTATTTTAATTATATATTTAATTAGCTTATAATGTAGTGTATTTCCACTTAGGTTTTTTTTTTTAATACCAAAACCAAGGGTTCATGGTTTTAAAGTTCTTCTTGGTATTCCATAACAAACATAATTATATGAAAAATAAGCTGTAGAAAACATCCTGAATGAGACACAATGAAGACAGCCTCTGATCGAGAAACAATGAAGGCAGGCACAGTTGTCTTCTCAACAGTTATTTGCAGACATCACATATAAATTCTCCTCTGAAGCTGCAATCAAGCAAATTGTTTCTTTTGGCAAAATGTTTAAGTGCTATACAGAAATGGTGCAATCAGACTAAGATTAGAACCCAGGGAGGCAATTTACACATTTCCTCTTTGAGCTTTTGAGTGGACCTATGAGGTATTGGGCAAGTAGGTTTCCCCACAGCCCAATATACGTACCGCTCAGGAGTCCTCATTTATTGACATAATTATTATATGTGTGTTGAAAGTTTCCCTTTGCCCTATTTTTAAACCTTTTGTGTACTCTTGAAAAACAGAAATAGCCTCTCTGTATGTTCACATTGAATGGAGGTATGGGATAGGGAAATT
This sequence comes from Zapus hudsonius, assembly GCA_004024765.1. Lineage (NCBI taxonomy): Eukaryota > Metazoa > Chordata > Mammalia > Rodentia > Dipodidae > Zapus > Zapus hudsonius. Next base: position 10,856 of record PVHP010035831.1, read on the forward strand.
AAAAGGGGATGAAGAGAAAAACATACTTTTTTTCAAAAAGAATTTTATGGCTTTTGGCACTGTTGATAATTTCTGTGAAAAATAATGCTTTCTTCTATGTTTAATCCTGTTCCAATGCAGCTGCTGGTGCAGTAGCATTCTGCAACAAATTAGAAGGCAGTTAAAGTGAGATTTTTCCACCATCAAGAACAAAGCAAGGCCAGTTAACATGAGGACAGCTTGTTCTAGTTGTTAATGTGCTTAAAAACTGTCTGCACATAATTTAAAGCAGCTTTTGTGTCAGGATGCTGCAGCTCCAGTTTCTGAGGTCTCTTTCTAATTCCAGACCCAAAGGAAGCAGCTGAATTAGAAAATAACAAGTTATGCAGTAACATCGTCTGTCCTGTCTATGAAGATAATATTTTTTCACCATTGCTGTTGATATGAAAATCAATTCCCCTCAATTTAAAAAATTTAATGAATGGCAGATGTCTGATATATGTAGCCTTTACTGAAGGTGAGATCCCAATAACTGCATGCACCTCTAACCTGCATACAAATTATTTAAAGGTATATTACCTTTGCTGCTAAGGAGGCAAATGTTAAAATGATTCAGTGCCTTCTTAAAAGCCAATCTGAATCTCAAGAGTTTTCATCAGTGTAGCCTTTTATTTCACAGGATCAGAATTAAATGCAATTCCTTGGTTGAAGTGCATTGAAAAAGAACATGTTAGAGTCCAAATATCTTTTAGTACCTACAATTTAAAACTTTTACTTGTAATACAGGCTGTAGAGAAGTAAACCTATGTGTGAGAGAGGTAAATGACAGATTTTCACATGAAATTTTTGTCTATTTAAGCTAGGCATAGCAGTAGTGGTGAGAGTTTTTGAACCTGTGATCAAAGAATAAAGATTTAGCTCCCAATTTCACATTCATCAGGCAGAATATGAAATACTTTGTAAAGGCCAAATGCATGCTAACACTCTCACTGATAGTTTCATTTGTTACAACTGTAAGTATAAAAGAAAATACTAGTGAAAGACACTAAGTCATAAAAAGGATTTGAACCAATCTGACATCAAATTTCCTTGGAAGATTATAAGTACATGGACAATAAATATTAGTGTTTTAACTATCATAAATTATGATAAATAGAAGAATTTTCTTTAAGGATAATTAAAAAATATTTCTCATTCATACAATACCATTAGCACCAGGGCTTGGGAAATCGTATACTTTTTATGTTCATAATATCAAATATGGGAAATGTACAACTCAAGGTTACTATGTTGGTAATAGGGGTCCATAACACCAAAATATTATGCAGAGGAAGATTTGTATGGCCACTTATTTTTATACTAGAATTGTTTTTAGATATGTGGACAAACTTATATTCAAATATTTTTCTTGGACAATCATAGTAACTGATCATCTTATTTTATTTTGTTTATAAGGTCTAAGCTTCAGTCGATCACATGTGGACATTATTAGGGGGAATTATAGTTTAGTTAGCTAACACATTAAGTTCCCATACTTTTATTTATTTTTATATAGATATGTCTTTATTAACCTTAATTAGATATGTTGTATGAGCAAATCTTAAGATGATACTCCCATTTCCCGCCGCCCTGTCCCCAACCCTCTGGGGGCCCTGCTTGGTGGGTGTACTGGATTAGTCTATGGGGTAGGGAGTCATAAATAGCTCAGAAGGTAGCCAGGATTCCCCCACTTGTGTGTTGTTGCTGAGGGGGGCAATGTCTCTGGATATCCTCCCCCACCAGAGCTTTTACAGGACTTTCTGTCCCCTCTTCTGCTCAGTTCCCTGAGTTATGGTGGGTGAGTTTTAAGTCTGCTCTATTGTTGAGATCTTAAGTGTCTATGTACTTCTGCTTTGTGTTGTATGGGCTCTCATTGGTGTTTGTCTTGTGGACCTATCCTGGGTTAATTGACTTGCTGTGGTGATAGGTCTCTGGTTTATCAAGCCACACTCTCTGAAGGTTTTCTTTGGTACCTACATGATAGGCCCTGGGTAGTTCATCTCTTGCCAGGATGTCAGCCATCATCCTGTGGCCTGTTGGTGGAGTTGGATTGACTACAGCTCTCTCGCTGCCTTCTGAAAAATACAAACAGAATCTCCAGAGAGTGAGATCAGTATAGGTTAAATGAGATACACTTTTCTAATTTGACAAGACTCTATTGAGATTAGCCTCTCTGTATTTCTCTGGAAGTGGGCATTTCCCCTTGGAACCAAGGTATTTGGTCCCAATAGGATTATACCCTGGATCCCAGTTCAAGTTAAGGGTTCTTTATCACTGGATCTTTTAGCCAATTTGAAAGCCGTTGAATACCCACCTATGTTTTGGTGTCACTATTGCACAAACAATCACTTCTTGATCTCTCCCATAGAGTACTGTGTTCATCATTCTTGTGACACCCATTTGAATTGTATATCAGAGGTCTCTTCTTATTCCAAATATCATTGATAAATTTCCTCTGGCAGCTCATGTAATGCCTTCTGGCACTACACATGTTACCATCTGGGATCTGGTTGCCATTCTGTATCTTGCAGGGTCTCTCAGTGTTGTGCGATGACTTTCTGTTTTTTTTTTTTTTTTTTTTTTTTTTGCAACAGGATCTTACCTTTGGCCTGGGGCAGGTATTCAGGGCTTTGACAGAAGCTTGTCTGGTTTTGGGGACCTTGTGGGTCTCTTTGAACAACAGCTCAGTATGGGAAGGAACCAGTAACTGGGACAGGGAGTTGCGGGTCTGATAGATTTTTCTTGGGGTTAAGCTTACTCCCATTCTATTCATGGCCCCTCTTACCAGGCGATGCCTACATCTTCTTTGGGAGTTTATTGTATGAAAGTATTTTATGATTTCAATTTATTATGGGTTAAGCTTATTTTATAGGTATCCCACCCTCCCTTTTCTCTTCCCCATTCCTTCTATCCCCTTTTACAGTTTCTCATTTCATCTGTTAGGTTTACTTGAAAAATTGTCTCTTATAAATAAGGGTGCTTAAAAAAGAACAAGAACAGATCAGTTTTAATTGTGAAATAGGAAAATATTATAGTGCCGTTGAGCCTAAGCAGAAACATGCTATGATATATTAGCTATCAATGAAAGCTTAGGAGCATAAAGGACCTGGGTTGAGAGGATATAGGAAAGAAGAAAAGCTATATTTCTAGTACTTCAGAATTTTTCCTAATGCTGACCTAATTGCATAAACAGATATTCATTTAAAAGTATACATCCTGTCTTCAGGTTAGAATACCACAGCTGGCATTTCAAATAATTTCTCTCCTAATCACTTCTTTTCAAGCTAATTTGTATACTCAGCATTTGACATCCCCAAACAAAATCACTAAGCAACCTTTATTTAGGGGTTGTGATGGAGCACATGTAATAGCATATATGGTAGTTTCTGATCTCAAATTATTCACATTGAAATAAGAGACAAAGAGGAAATTAAGCATCTTATCATTAAAATACAGAGCTTTGAGGATTTCAAGCAGGTAGAAAAGGTTTTTGATGATGAGTCCAATGAAAAAGAGTATCAGGAAGATTCAGATAAGAACGAGTGTGAAGATGAAGAAGAGGAAGATGTTACCCATGTAAAGCTCTCGATGACACAGATGAGAAGATGAAAACACAGATCTGAAGAAAGATGAAGATGCCAAGAAAAGCTGTTGGAAGAAATTGTTTGGTGATGCTAATGACAGGGGACTATGGAGAATGTGAAGGGGGATGCCTCTCAGTCCACTAGTGATGAGATAAAGATGAAGTTTAGTCCCTTCCACTTGGTTTTAGGGGAGAGCTCTCAAATCAATTTGCCTGTGCTTCAGGGTCATTAGTAGTATTACATGAACATTTGCATAGTGGTAGGATGCCATCAGACTAATGTCTCAAAAGTTTTCATTCTTACTGGTACTTAAGGATTTTAAATATGGTCATTATCTCTTCAGTTAAAACTTCATAGCTGGAATTCAAGTAACTCTATCATCTTCCTCTTTTTAATTGTCTTCACACTCTTTCTTATCTGAATCTTCTTCATACTCTTTTTCATTGGACTCATCATCAAAAACCCTTTCAAAGGTGTCTTTTTCTTCCTTCTCATCTGTTTCTTTATCGAATTCTCTCTTGGAGCCTTCGTTATCTAGAGCATTCATCAAATTCTCATTTTTCAGTGTCATTTTTCTTCTAACTCTTTGTCAGGTTTGTTAAATACATGAAAAATAATATTTTAAAGTATTCTGTTTGGATTTTGTGATATTCATAAATAAAGACAAGTTGATAATATGCGGGAAACTACCATAACCTTCATAAAAATATACTAAGTACTCTGACCACAATCCTTTCCTATCACCTCCTTTTTCTCCCCTCACACATACCTCCTCCACTAAGCACTTTCCTCTTTCCAGCTAGTCCCTCTTTATTTTAGTATCATAATGATTTTGCCCTCATAACATTCATTCCTTTTGTAGGTACTGTTGGCCACTGTGAGGTCATAAATGCATCAGCTACTTTGCATTTAGAAGACAGCATTCCAAAGCACTCCTCTCTGTCATTTGGCTCTTACATTCTTTCTGTCACCACTTTCACAACAGTCTCTAAACCTTGGAGGGGGGTAACACAGAGGTGGCTCACTGCTGGACACTCCACTGTCACTGCTTCTGAGCACTTGTATGAATTTTGAGTTCCTGTCCCCCCACCCCCAGTAGTAATCACCATCTGAAAAGAGAAGCTACTCTTACCCAAAGTGAAGGTACCATTAATATATTAGCATAAGCATAAATATTTAGAGAGCTTAGGACCACACCAGCTGTGGTGGTTTGATCCAGGTGTCCCCCATAAATTAATGTGTTCTGAATGCTAGATCTCTAGCTGATGGCAGTTTAGAATTGGAACCTTGTTGGAGGTGGTTGTTGGGGGCAGGCTTATGAGAGTTATAGCCAACTTTCCCTTACAGGTGTTTGGTGCTCTCTCCTGTTGCTATTGTTCACCAAATGTTGGCCACAAAGTGACATTAAGCCTCTGCTCATGCCATCATTTCCCCTGCCATCATGGAGCTTCCAATAGAGTCTGTAAGCCAAAATAAATCCTATTCTTCCACAAGTTGCTTTTGGTGGAGTTCTTTGTGAGAGCAATGAGAAGCCAACCCAACTACAGCATCAGCCATGGGCTTTTGTCTAGGTTTTCAGTACTACGTGTGAATTTCCTCCCATGGAGCAGGCCTCAACCTATTAGAGAGCATGTGGTTTCTCCCATAGCAGACATGCTTCTATTCTACCATTTGGAAAATTTCTCCTGGATGGTCAGCTGTGAAGCTTGCAGGGTCCACTACTGGACCAGCCTGTTGATGACTGTTCTCCCTCAGTAGGCTGCATAGCACTTTTCAGCTCAGCTCCAGCTTGATTTTTCAGTGTCCATTGGCCAAAGCATGTGGTATATTCAGCAATAGAGTCTTAATATCTAGTATTGGTGGGATGTCAAGAGCCTTGACAATAGCTTGTATTGTTTTGGAGGCCTCCAGTTTCTCTCCAACCAATTACTCACTGGAAGGAAGCCCGCCCCAGCACTGAAATTTTTCTGTAACAATCTTTGGCTTCTGGTTATAACATTATCTTCCCCCACAGGGTACTTATGTACAAATTCTACATGAGAGAATTTTTAAAAGACAGCTTCCATATTAATAAACAATGTATTAGAAACAATTTATAGGCAACAAAACATGATTATTCCCTTCCATCCCCCTCTCAAATCCATGCCCATCCTATCCTATCCCCCTCTCTCAATAAGTCTCTATTTTGTTTTTATGTCATCATCTTTTCATCCTATTATGAAGGTCTTGTATAGGTATTATCTGGCACTGTGAAGTCATGATTATCAATGTCATTTTGTGTCTGGAAGTTTGTATTGTAAGCATTCCTACCCTTCTTTGGCTCTTACACTCTTTCTGTCACCTCTTCTGCAATAGGCTCTGAGCCTTGGAGGGTGTGATAGGGATGTCCCAGTGCTGAAGACTCCACTGACACTTCTCAGAACTATGGTATCTTTTAAGTTATCCTAGTGGTCACTGTCATCTGAAAAGAGAAGCTTCTCTGGCCAAAAGTGAGAGGAGCAGTAATATGTCAGTGTACCCCTTTAAAAAGGTGCATAAAGGCAGTTTGGTGGTCATAATATATGCATTTAGCTAGACAACAGCAGGCATTACTCCCCTAGGGCTCACAACCTCCTATGCTGTGTGATTTTTGACCAGGTCTTCAGTACCATGTATGTATTCCCTCTCATGTAGTGGGCCTCCATTCCAATTAGAGAGCAGTTGGTTCCCTCCATAACAGACCTGCCAAGATTGTACAAGTTGGCATATTTGGCCTGGCTAGCCAATCTTAAGGCTTGCAAGGAGATACATGTTTTTAAAGTAATTTTTCATGTCACTTAAAGATCTAAGGTTCTACTATGACAATTGCTCTTGCTTCTATAGTAGTCATTGAACATTATGCACCTTGATTATTTTATGCCTCACAAACACATTTAATGTAATTATTATAATTGGAATATTTTATGAGCAGGCAAAATGAGAACACAAGAAGTTTGTTATATAATATGTTAATGTAAAATAACTTGACTATTTGAAAATGAGAAAACAAGCCACACACAGGGAGAAAATATTTGCAAAAAACATAGCTGATAAAGGAATATAAAAGAGAACTTTTAAAAGTGCAACAATAAGAAAATGGACGATTTGATTACAAAAGGAACAAAAGACTTACAGAAACATTTTACCAGAAAAGGTGCATAGATGACAAAGGAAGATATAAAAATGGTACACACCATCTGTCACACCAACTGCAAATAAAAGCAACAGTGTCATATGCTGACTAAAAGGATTTGAACTCTGACAACACTGACAAGGATGCAGAACCACAGTGCTTCTCCTTCACTGATGTGGGGGAGCACACGATGGTTCAGCCACTCTATACTGGGAGAGAGTCTGGCAGTTTCTTACAGAACTACGCATACTTTCATCATGTTATCCAAATGCCTTGATGCTTATTGAGTACATTGAAAACTATGTCTGCACAAAAATGTACATGAAGAGGATTATCACAACTTTATTCATAATCATCATAATATGGAAACAAAGCAGCTATCCTTCAATAGATGAATTGATACACAAATTAGTAATCAAGACAACAGCATATTATTCAACAATAAAATGAACAGCTTGGGGTGGCTGGGGATGAAGGTCTGTGGTAGAGCATTTGCATAGCAAGCATGAGACCCTGGGTTTGATTTCTTGCACCAAAAATAAAGTAAAATGAAAGAAAAAATAGCTATCAACGTCTGAAATAGGTAGGGGGACATAAATGCATATTGTTAAGTAAAAGATGTCAATCTGCAAAGGCTTCATACTGTATAGTTTC